>CM042017.1:90947714-91070214 GCA_023525715.1 Cichorium intybus | reverse complement strand
TTAGATGTCTCGGTTAAATACAGTCCACATATGTTGTTGTTGTTGTCACGGTTCAATTTGTATGTCTTGGAATTTAGTACAATTGATTTATAAAGGTTTAAATAAATCAATAACGGCACAGGTAAATTATTGGAACTATAATTTCAAAAGAACTTATCGATAGCAGATGAAGATGGTAATTTTCTTTGAAGCGTCGATTCTTGTTCTTTGCTCGGTTTATCTTGCTGAATGGTATTTCTTCGGTTTTGTGTTGGTTTGGACATGGGTTTGCTTGAGTGTGTGTATTGTAGTTGTATTGGTGTTGTATGGGTTTGGTGTCGGGTGAAGGTTTTGTTTCTTGCGTTGATATGGTTTGGTTCTTGTTGACAAATTCAGAATTTTGAGTGTCTTGAGGTGTTTGGTCGTGGGTTTCTTTGAGTGTGTGAGTATATATATAAGGTGTTGTTCTATAATGGCAAGAGGTGAGCTTCTTATTTATAGTTGCTGAAAACAGGGTTCGCGTCGCGACGGGGAGCTGGTCGCGTCGCGAAGGTGCATTGTCGAGTTGCTTTTGGTCGGCTACTGGTTAGTGCATTGTGTTGGTAGCCTCGCGATTGAAAAGTTGGTGATGTCGCGTTGAAGGCTTCGCGTACCGACCAGGCCTTCCGTCGCGTCGCGATCGCTGTAGCGTTATGGACTTTTATGTTTTGCTCTTCTCCATGTCGCGATCATGGTGTCTGTCACGTCGTGATTGCTGTAGCATTCTGGATGATATTTTTGCTCTTTGGTACATAGCGTTTCTTACTCAGGTTTGATTGTTTTCTCAAAGTTTCTTGGGTCTTGATTCATGTTTGTTTTTGATCTCGAATTTACGCAACCTGAAATAAACTGATAATATTTCTCAGATAAAATAAAACAGTTCATCTTATTTCAGTGATGATCACATACAAAAATATTATTTCAACAATTTCCCCCTATGTGATCATTACTGTAATAAGGACAGATTAAAAGGTAAGGTTGAAAAATTCTTGAAATTTGGATAAAACATTTATAAAACCATATCACTTGTTTTGAAAAAGTGTGACTAGATTTTACTTATATTTTGAAAAATGTTTGTCAAGAATATTTGTTTCTGAATCAAGGTTTCATGTTCAACTATCAAAGGGTTTTTGTATATGTACTTTCATAATATTCCTTAAGATTTTATAACAATTATAAAGACGACAAGTGATCTTAATAGGTCGATTCAGATGAACTCTCATAGGTATAGCTCACACTTGACTGAGGTGTTTTGGTTGTTTTGGGTGCAGAACTGGTGTATAATCACTAAAGATGAGTGATATCTCTCAGTTTGAAGGTGTTGACTTATGCTTAATATGGATTTATACCTATATACTTTAGTCACTTGGTCTTCATATTAGATAATCAATCACATAAGACTGGTTTCGGCATTACTCAGAGGGTTTCTTCATTCATGCCATTGATGTTCACTCTCTCTCCATCAGGAAATACATGTAGAGGGGTTTAGAAATATTCATAGTGCAGTTTGCAACTAAGAATATTCAATTATGAAGGCTACAGTATCCCGGTAAATCTTCGGTTTTAACAGTTATATTTGATAAAGCATTTGAGAATCTGTTTGTTTGGAAAATTTTGAGAGATGTCTGTCTTGATGGATTGTTGTTGTAAATCTTCCTTTTCTTTGGTGAAGTGTTCACCTTTGACTTTATCTTTTCTTGATTTGTGTGAATACACATTGTATGAAAGATATCTGATGTGGTTACCAATTATGATTTGTTGACAGCATTTGTTGGAGATGACTTGTCGTTTCTTCAATTGTCAGACTTGCTATGCAAGATGATAAAGCTTTTCTTGATGTGGCTTGATTGAGGATAGGGATAGGTGATATAAAAGACAGTTTGTCTAATATATAAGAAAATGAATGTATCGTCCCTGGGCATTTTGATATCTAAGCAAAAATGAGACTAGCATCATGGTATAAGAGTATAAATCCTATAAGTCATAATGAAAACACCTTTGCTCACAGAAATGAATTTCACTTAGCAGTTGAAGATGAGGCACAAATTCTCACATGGGTTTGGTTTTCATCTGAATCTCCTGATCTTATGTCCCTTAATAGATAAAATTGTTATAATTGAAATAAATTCAAAGGGAATAGGAGAATGTTCATAACGAAAATTTTGAGATTTGAACCTTCACTTTAATTTAAGAATCAATATGACTGAGAACATTCATCGAGCATAAGTATCTGAAAATTTAGTCAAGAAGATGTTAATCACATGGTTTTATAAAGACTTTAAAAGATAAAACTTTATCCTAATTTTTTTAGTGATTTTTGATTATGTGGATGTTTTTTGAAAATTTTGGTTATTTGAATGTTTTTGGAAAATTTTGGTTATTTGAATGTTTTTGGAAAATTTTGGATTTTCTATTTGAAGGAAAGTAAACACTCTTTTGTACAAACAAAAAGTAAGAGATTAGGGATGGATGTTATCTGGATTTAACATTCCTAGACGGCCTAGGAAGTATTGAAACTTGGTTTCGTCTAGAGCCTTAGTAAAGACATCGGCAATTTGATCTTCGGTGTTGATGAAGTGCAATTCGATATGACCCTCTTGAATGTTGTCTTTGAGGAAATGATATCGAATGTCGATGTGCTTTGTCATGGAATGGTGCACGGGATTGTGAGAAATGGCAATAGCGCAGTCTGCCTCCTAGAAATTGGCAAGAATCAGATGTGCTTTTCCTGTCTAGTCTGCATCCTCCATAGTCGGAGTCGGTGAAGGCGTTAAGCTGAAAATCAGAGTTAGCTGGATACCAAAGGCCAAGAGATGGAGTTCCTTTACGATATTTGAAAATTCTTTTCATAGCTATTGTTGAAAATACGATAACTGATCTCCACGAATAAGGTTTTTAAGCCTATTACTGTGTGACAGATATGTATTTTATCTATAATATGCGGAATAAATAAGAGTTGCGGAATAAAATAAAATGGTAAATCTAAACTAGACAGTATTTAAATAGACAGAAAGCGGTAAATAAAGTAAAAGTTAGAAGTTAGAGGTTAGATGTAATAAACGCCATTATCAACGATAACGTGTTTTTACAATAAATAAAAAGGTTAGAAATTAGGAGTTAGATGTTAGATGTAATAAACGCCATTATCAACGATAACGTGTTTTTACAATAAATAAAAAGGTTAGAAGTTAGAAGTTAAATGTCTCGGTTAAATACAGTCCACATGTGTTTTCGTTGTCGAGGTTCAATTCGGATGTATTGGATATTTAGTACAATTGATTTATAAAAGTTTAAATAAATCAATAACGACACAGATAATTTTAAAAGAACTTATCGATAGCTGCGGAAGATAGCGTTTTTCTTGATGTGTCGATTTCTTGTTCTTCGTGGTAGGATGAGGTTTTGGTGATTTTTGGTGTCGGGTAGAGGTTGTTTAGAGGTTTGAAGTATTGTGTCGGGTAGAGGTTGTTTAGAGGTTTGAAGTTTGGTGTCGGGTGGAGGTTTTGTTTCTTGCGGTTTTGCGGTTTGATCCTCGTTGCCAAATGCAGAGATTTCAGAGTTTTAAGGTTTCTGGTCGTAGGTATGCTTGAGGTTAATGTATGTAGGTTGTACAAAATCAGCAAGAGGAAGTCTCTATTTATAGTCTGTTCCAGCGGAGATCGGGTCGCGATCGGGGTGGAGATCGGGTCGCGATCTTGAGTGTGTCTCGCTTTTGTGCTGGCCACTACCCGACTCGGTGGAGTGTGGTAGGTGGGTAGGGTCGCGATCTTTGAGACGATCTGGTCGCGATCCGGGTCGGGTCGCGATGGGGAGGAAGATCGGGTCGCGATCTCGTAGGATTGCCATCGGCTCGCGATCTTTGGTCAGCATAGTGTCACGTGTGTGTCATCAGATCGGGTCGCGATCTGGGTTTGGATCGGGTCGCGATCTGCACTGTTCCAGCCTTTTTCTTTTTTTTTGTTTTGATTTTCTTCACTTCGCGACACATGAGCTGTTGGGTCGCGATTGCTGTTGCTGGGTGACATTTTTGTTCTTTGGTACATAGTGTCTTTTTCTCAGGTTTGGTTGATCTCGGTTTGGTTGATCTTGAATTTACGCAACCTGAAATAAACTGGTGATATCTGTTAAAAAACATTTCGACTTATTTCAGTGATGGTCACATAAAAACATAAAAAAACATTATTTAACAATTTCCCCCTATGTGATCATTAATGAAATGAGGAGAAAAATGTTTGATTGAAATTCTTGAAATTTGGATAAGACATTTATAAAACCATATCACTTGTTTTGAAAGAGTGTGACTAGATTTTACTTATGTTTTGAAAAACGTTTGTCAAGAATATTTGTTTCTGAATCAAAGTCTCGAGTTCGATTATCAAAAGGTTTTTGTATATGTATTTTCATAATATTCCTTAAGATTTTATAGCATTTATAAAGACGACAAGTGATCTTAATAGGTCGATTCAGATGAACTCTCATAGGTATAGCTCACACTTGACTGAGGTGTTTGTTTGTTCTGGGTGCAGAACTGGTGTATAATCACTAAAGATGAGTGATATCTCTCAGTTTGAAGGTGTTGACTTATGCTTAACGTGGATTTATACCTATATACTTTAGTCACTTGGTCTTCATATTAGATAATCAATCACATAAGACTGGTTTCGGCATTACTCAGAGGGTTTCTTCATTCAGACCATTGAAGTTCACTCTCTCTCCGTCGGGAAATGCATGTAGAGGGGTTTAGAAATTTTCATAGTGCAGTTTGCAACTAAGAATATTCAATTATGAAGGCTACAGTATCCCGGTAAATCTTTGGTTTTGACAGCTATATTTGATAACGCTTTTGAGAATTCGTTGTTTGAGAGATGTCTGTCTTTGATGGATTGTTGTTGTAAATCTTCTTTTTCTTTGGTGATGTGTTCACCTTTGTCTTTATCTTTTCTTGATTTGTGCGAATACACATTGTGTAAAAGATATCTGATGTGGTTACCAATTGTGATTTGTTGACAGCATTTATTGGATATGACTTAGTCGTTTCTTCATTTGTCAGATTTGTTATGCCAGATGATGAAGGTTTTCTTTGAAGTGGTTTGATTTAGGATAGGTATAGGTGATATAATAGACAGTTTGTCTAATATATAAGAAAATGAAAGTATCGTCCCTGGTCATTTTGATATTTAAGCAAAAATGAGACTAGCATCACGGTATAAGAGTATAAATCCTATAAGTCATAATGAAAACACCTTTGCTCACAGAAATGAATTCCACTTAGCAGTTAAAGACGAGGCACAATTTCTCACATGGGTTTGGTTTTCATCTGAATCTCCTGATCTTATGTCCCTTTACAGATAAAATCGTTATAATTGAAATAAATTCAAAGGAAATAGGAGAATGTACATAACAAAAATGTTTGAAATTTGAACCTTCTCTTTAATTAAGAATCAATATAACTGAGAACATTCATCGAGCATAAGTATCTGAAAATTTAGTCAAGAAGATGTTAATCACATGGTTCTATAAAAGCTTATTATGACAAGTCTTTTATTGTATTTTTGAAGATTTGTTTTTCTGAATGTTTTTGGAAATTTTGGTTATTTGATTGTTTTTGGAAAATTTTGGTTATTTGAATGTTTTTGGAAAATTTTGTTTATGAAAGTAAACACTCTTTTGTACAAACAAAAAGTAAGAGATTAGGGATGGATGTTATCTGGATTCAACATTCCTAGACGGCCTAGGAAGTATTGAAACTTGGTTTCGTCTAGAGCCTTAGTAAAGACATCGGCAATTTGATCTTCTGTGTTTATGAAGTGCAATTCGATATGACCTTTTTGTATGTTGTCTTTGAGGAAATGATATCGAATGTCGATGTGCTTTGTCATGGAATGGTGCACGGGATTGTGAGAAATGGCAATTGCGCTGGTTGAGTCACAAAATATGGGAATTTGTGATACTTTGTAGCCATAGTCACGTAATTGAGTTTGCATCTACATGACTTGTGAACAGCAGCTTGCGGCGGCTACATATTCAGCTTCTGCGGTTGAAGTGGACACGCATGATTGTTTCCTTGAAGTCCAACTTACCAGTCTGCCTCCTAGAAATTGGCAAGAACCAGATGTGCTTTTTCTATCTAGTCTGCATCCTCCATAGTCGGAGTCGGTGAAGGCATTAAGCTGAAAATCAGAGTTAGCTGGATACCAAAGGCCAAGAGATGGAGTTCCTTTAAGATATTTGAAAATTCTTTTTACAGCTATAGCATGAGATTCCATAGGATTGGCTTGGTATCTGGCACAGACACATGTAGAAAACATGATGTCGGGTCTGCTGGCTGTGAGGTATAGGAGTGATCCTATCATTCCTCGATATTTCTTTTGATCAACAGGCTTGCCATTTAAGTCTGCATCTAATTTGTAACCAAGGGACATTGGGGTTTTAGTTGTATTGGATTTGTCAAGAGAAAAACGAGTTAGAAGATTTTTGACATAATTTTCTTGATTGATGAAAATTCCATCTGATGATTGTTTGACTTGTAGTCCAAGAAAAGTAGTCATTTCTCCTATCATGCTCATCTCAAATTTGCTCTTCATCAAATCTGCAAACTTGATACTCAAGGATTCATCAGTAGAACCGAAAATAATGTCATCGACATATATTTGAACGATTAACAGATGTTTATTAAAAATTTTACGAAAGAGAGTTTGATCAATTGAACCTCTTTTGAATCCTGATTCTTCTAGAAATGTTGACAATGTTGAATACCAGGCTCGAGGTGCTTGTTTTAAGCCATAAACTGCTTTTTGTAACTTAAAACTGTGATTTGGGAACTGTGGATCTTCAAAACCTGGAGGTTGTTGAATATACACATCACGATCAATCTCTCCATGTAAAAATGCACATTTTACATCCATTTGGTAAACTTTGAAGTTCTTGTGTGCTGCATATGCTAGAAAGATACGAATGGCTTCGAGTCTTGCAACTGGAGCATAAGTTTCATCGTAATCGATTCCCTCTTGTTGAGAATAGCCCTTGACGACAAGTCTTGCTTTGTTTCGACAAACTATGCCTTGATCATCAGTTTTGTTTCTAAAAACCCATCTTGAACCTACTACAGTAACATCGGGAGGAGTAGGAACAAGATCCCATACTTGGTTTCTTTCGAATTCAGCTAGTTCTTCTTGCATGGCTTTGACCCAGTCTGGATCTTTAAGAGCTGAATGGATGGTTTTGGGTTCAGTCATGGATAAGAATGCTCCGTATAAACATTCATTTGAGGAAGCGGCTCTTGTTTGAATACCAGAATTGGGATCTCCTATTATTTGTTCTGCAGGATGATTTCTGGTCCATTTGTTTAGGCGAGTTTTTTCAGGTATTTCGATTGGTGTTTCTATGTCCCATTGTTCTTCTTGGTCAGGTGATTCTGTTGGGAATAGATTTTGGTTGTTGTCAGATATGTCTTTTTGGATTATAGGGTGAGAATGGGGTAATGAAGGTTCCCCCATAGATGATGCACCGGGATCATTTTGAACAGGTGGATTGGGCGTGTTCAAAGAGGGATTTAGTGTTGGTAATTCCCCCTCGACTTGATCTGTATTTTCTTGGTTTGATTGTGAAGTTTCTGCATCGGAGTTTCCTGTAGGAATAGTAGAAGATGTTAGAAATTCAGAATTATAAGCGGTTTTGGGTTGTTCAAAAAGTAAATCAAGATCGATTTCTATGTCCGTAGAAGGCATTTGTTGAATTGGATTTTGAAAAATATTATCGATCATTTTAGAACCAAAATGTTTACGATCCAATTTTCTGACATAAAATTCATCGAAATGAATATCGGTACTTTCTTCAATTACTCTAGTACGTTTGTTCAGTACTCAATAAGCAGCTGAGGTAAAAGAGTAACCAAGGAAAATTCCTTCGTCTGATCTTGATTCAAATTTTGAAAGGTGATCTTTGTTATTCTTTATGAAGCATCGACAACCAAAAATATGAAAGAATTTGATGTTTGGTTTTCGGTTGTTCATGACTTCATATGGTGTTTTATGAAGTTGTTTATGGATTAAAGAACGATTTTGAGTGTAGCAAGCTGTGGCTATTGCTTCTGCCCAGAAGTATTGTGGCAGATCAGCAAAGATGAGCATTGATCTTGCAGCTTCGCACAGAGTTCGGTTCTTTCTTTCAACAACGCCGTTTTGTTGAGGAGTGTAAGGGGCTGAAAAGTTGTGTTCGTTGCCTTTGTTTTTGAGAAATGAGTCTAGAGTTATGTTTTTGAACTCTAAACCATTGTCACTTCGGATTCTTCGAACTGGTCGTTTGAGCTTTAATTCAATCTGTTTGATGAAGTTGATTATTTCTTCAGGTGCTTCTGACTTTAGCCATAAAAAGAAAACCCAAGTAAAGCGTGAGTAATCATCAATAATAACAAGGATGTATTTCTTCCCTTTTATGCTTTGGGTTTTTGCAGGGCCGCAAAGATCAATGTGCAGTAATTCTAGTGGTTCGGATACACTAGATTCAGGAATGCTTTTATGAGAGGATTTGGACAGTTTTCCTCCTTCACAAGCTGCACAAAGAGTTTCATTATCAAGTTTCAGAAGTGGCAGTCCGCGAACAAGATCATTTGCAATCAACTTGTTGATGTAGCCGAAGTTGAGATGGGAAAGACGACGATGCCACAACCAACTAATATCAGCAGAAGCTTTGGACAAGAGACAGATGTCTGGTTTTCCATAGATAAGGTCCATATCTAGTGGATACATGTTGCCTAGACGATCAGAATTAACTAGAATGGCTTTGGTCTTGGCATCCGTGATTATGCTTCGTTGTTTGGTGAAAAGAACTTCATGATTGTTGTCACAAAGTTGTGATACGCTGATTAGGTTGTGTTTCAGTCCGTCAACGTAGGCTACTTTCTTGATGGTGAAGTGACCATTTGTTATGTTTCCATAACCTTTGATTCTTGCAGTCATGTTATTTCCAAAAGTCACATCTTGTTTGGATTCTGTGGGTTTGAAGTTTCGTAGAAAGCTCTGGTTTCCTGTCATATGCTTGGAGCAGCCACTATCGATATACCATGTGCCATCCTTGGGCTCTCCAGCACAAAGTGCCTGCAATTAGACAGAAATTTTAGGTACCCAAACCATGGTGGGTCCTGATTTGTTAATGGTTTTTGATAACTTGGAATCATTGTAGTATTTGTTGATTGGACGGAATGGTTGAGGTTTAAGTTGATTTATTAGATTTTCCCAAAGTGAGATTTGTTTTTGAAAACCTGTCATTTGAAATGATTTCTGATTTTGTGAAAAGTATCCTATATGTGAAGATCTGTTTGATAACCTTTCTTTGTATCTGGGGTCTGAATGGTTTTGGAAAACACTTTGATGATTGAATGGAATTTGGTGAAATGATGGTTTCTGAAAGTTCCTTGAGAGATTGAAGTTTATATTTTGAAAGTGACTTTGAATCGTTTTTTGAAAAGGTTTTTGTTTTGGATTAAAGGTTTGTTTTTGTGGCACAGCGATTGGTTTCAAAGGTTTTTCTTTGAAAACAATGGGCTTGCTTTGTTCTTTTGGTTTAAAGACAGCTTGAATGGGTTGTTTATTTGTCTGTTGTTTCTTTGAATACTTTTGTCCCAGATTGTTCTTTCCAATAAAGGTTGAGTTTAAAGAGGGAAAGACAGTTGGAGCAGAAGTACTACCATTTTGATGATCAGAATTTTCTCCATTTAAGAAATTTTCAAGTTTGATTGTGCCATCATTCTTTGTTAGTTTAGTAGATCTCAATTGATGAGTTACTGAACTAGCAGAGTATGATTCAGATTTTACAACTCTTTTGAATGACTTGTTGAAAAAAGTATCATCTGGGCTACAGTTGATAATTGTTTCATCATCTGAATCGTCCTCATTAGCAGATAAGAAAAAATCTGGTAGAGGCGATTTAGAGTTTTCACAAATTTTCCCATTTTTCTTTTCAGTCTCTTCATTTTCAAAAGATTCTCTTCCAATTCCCGGTTTATAATTCGTATCAATTTTGCCAGTTCCTAAGTTGTTTGCTTTAGTGAAAACATCATCACTCAATTTTCTGGCAATATTGATAGAATCCAGTTTTCCTTGAAATCTTTGATTTTCGGATTCAAGAAATTTGATTTGCTTTGAAGAATCATCTAGTTTTAGAATTAAACTAGTGTTTTTGTCAGTTAAATCTTGAACATTTTGTTTTAACTGAAGGACTTCCTTTTCTAAGGTATCTTTTATTTCAGATGAAATAACAGATTGATTTTTTATTTCTAAGTCCCTTTTTTGTTTTAGAGCTTCATTTAATTGTTCTAGGACGTGATTATTTTCTTCAGATTTTCGTTCAATGTCTCTTTCAAGTTTGTCTCTAGTCCTTGTAGATTCTCCAAATCTGAGTTGCAAGGTTTGTAATTCAGATTTGTAGATATCAGATTTGACTATTGTGTCATGATACAGTCTGAGATCAGCTTTTAGACTGTTCTCAATCTTATTCATGTGGGACTCAAATGGTGTTCTTGAAAGACCGAGATCTGAGATCATAGACCATACCTGATCGATGACATATGGAGCTCTTGTGGTTGGTTCATTGTCAGCCATGAAGCAGAAGTTTGACTGAGCTGGTTCAGTATCTGTTTCATCATCAGAAGTTGGCCAGTATTCCACGCTAGGTTCGTGGAATGCCATCAAAGCTTTTTTGCTTTGCTTTCTGTTCTTGTTTCTTCAGCTCTTCGGCTTTTTGAGCATAATAGGCTGAGTCTTTGACTTTGATTTTGGCTCGACAATCTCGGGCATAATGATTTAGTCCTTTGCATTTGTGACAAATGATTACGTCATCATCATCATCGTTATTGTCAGCCTTTTGGTTCTTAACGGGTGATCTTTCAGATGTTTGAGTTTGTTTCTGTTGAGATGGTTTTGAATGATTTTGCTGAAATCCAGAACTCTGGTTATTATAAGAGTTGTTATTATTTTGAAAACCGCGATTCTGAAAGTTTTGTCCAAAAGTGGATATTTGTTGAAAATTTGGTCTGAAGTTTGATTGATTATGATGTGGCAAAAATCTCTCGAGATTAGTGTTTGCTACCAAAGCACATAATTGTTGGTAATCAGCTTCATTATTTGGATTAGACAAGTCACAAGAATTATTTGAAAAAGCTTGGTTTTGATTTAAATCAATTTGACTTTGATCATGAAAATGTGTTTGGTTTTGAGAGGATGTTGACAACAAAGCAAGTGGTCCTCCAAAAGAAGTGGACGTTGGTGGGTCAATCGAGGATTCATACGATTGTAATTCTCCGTACAGATTGTACAAAGATTCAGTATGAATTGCCGGATTTCCCTGAATGATTAGTTTGACCATTTTCCAGCTTTCATAAAGGTTGTTTAAAAATTTGAGGTTTATCTCATGCTGTGACTTTTTAATGCCCAAATTATTCATTTTGATGGTAATGAGATTGAACCTGTCATGAGCATCATGGATGGTCTCATGTGAAAACATTTTGAAGTTGTCAAATTCGTTTAAAACAGATGTTTTCTTGTTTCCAATGATTCTCTCATTTCCTTCAAAACGATTTTTCAAAGTTTGCCAAATTTGGTTTGCAGTTAAAAGGATTATATCATTCATTTGGCTTAGAATACTGTGGGGTATTCCAGACACAAGCTCCTTTTTGGCTTGAAGTTCAAGTTTCTTCCTTTCATTCAGTATATCCAAGTTACTCGTAAGAGAGGTCATGTTATCTGGTAGAGATCCGTCTACACATTTCCACACGTCTTCACTTATAGAGTTGAGATGAAGATTCATACGACCTACCCATGATTTATATTCTTCGGGAATAAGAATGGGTGCTCGAGTACCTGAACCTATACTGTTAGCAATAGATACAGAATTTATGTTTGAGTAGTTTGCGGAAGACAGTTTTGTTTTTTTTTTTTTTTGTTAACGAAAATATGATATTAAAATGAAATTTTTAAAGAAAACTTATCGGTGGTTTATAAAAACGCTACACAAAATTTTTCGACAAAAATTTTCAAAATAAATCACACAAGTAATTTTTAAATGTTTTTTTTAATAATTTAATTTTTTGTTGAACAAGTGATATTAAGATGAAATTTTTAAAGGAAACTTATTGGTGGTTTATAAAAACGCTACACAAAAGTTCTCGACAAAAATTTCAGATTAAATCACACGAGCTCTGATACCAATTGTTGAAAATACGATAACTGATCTCCACGAATAAGGTTTTTAAGCCTATTACTGTGTGACAGATATGTATTTTATCTATAATATGCGGAATAAATAAGAGTTGCGGAATAAAATAAAACGGTAAATCTAAACTAGACAGTATTTAAATAGACAGAAAGCGGTAAATAAAGTAAAAGTTAGAAGTTAGAGGTTAGATGTAATAAACGCCATTATCAACGATAACGTGTTTTTACAATAAATAAAAAGGTTAGAAATTAGGAGTTAGATGTTAGATGTAATAAACGCCATTATCAACGATAACGTGTTTTTACAATAAATAAAAAGGTTAGAAGTTAGAAGTTAAATGTCTCGGTTAAATACAGTCCACATGTGTTTTCGTTGTCGAGGTTCAATTCGGATGTATTGGATATTTAGTACAATTGATTTATAAAAGTTTAAATAAATCAATAACGACACAGATAATTTTAAAAGAACTTATCGATAGCTGCGGAAGATAGCGTTTTTTTTGATGTGTCGATTTCTTGTTCTTCGTGGTAGGATGAGGTTTTGGTGATTTTTGGTGTCGGGTAGAGGTTGTTTAGAGGTTTGAAGTATTGTGTCGGGTAGAGGTTGTTTAGAGGTTTGAAGTTTGGTGTCGGGTGGAGGTTTTGTTTCTTGCGGTTTTGCGGTTTGATCCTCGTTGCCAAATGCAGAGATTTCAGAGTTTTAAGGTTTCTGGTCGTGGGTATGCTTGAGGTTAATGTATGTAGGTTGTACAAAATCAGCAAGAGGAAGTCTCTATTTATAGTCTGTTCCAACGGAGATCGGGTCGCGATCGGGGTGGAGATCGGGTCGCGATCTTGAGTGTGTCTCGCTTTTGTGCTGGCCACTACCCGACTCGGTGGAGTGTGGTAGGTGGGTAGGGTCGCGATCTTTGAGACGATCGGGTCGCGATCCGGGTCGGGTCGCGATGGGGAGGAAGATCGGGTCGCGATCTCGTAGGATTGCCATCGGCTCGCGATCTTTGGTCAGCATAGTGTCACGTGTGTGTCATCAGATCGGGTCGCGATCTGGGTTTGGATCGGGTCGCGATCTGCACTGTTCCAGCCTTTTTCTTTTTTTTTTTGTTTTGATTTTCTTCACTTCGCGACACATGAGCTGTTGGGTCGCGATTGCTGTCGCTGGGTGACATTTTTGCTCTTTGGTACATAGTGTCTTTTTCTCAGGTTTGGTTGATCTCGGTTTGGTTGATCTTGAATTTACGCAACCTGAAATAAACTGGTGATATCTGTTAAAAACATTTCGACTTATTTCAGTGATGGTCACATAAAAACATAAAAAAACATTATTTAACAGCTATAGCATGAGATTCCATAGGATTGGCTTGGTATCTGGCACAGACACATGTAGAAAACATGATGTCGGGTCTGCTGGCTGTGAGGTATAGGAGTGATCCTATCATTCCTCGATATTTCTTTTGATCAACAGGCTTGCCATTTAAGTCTGCATCTAATTTGTAACCAAGGGACATTGGGGTTTTTGCTGTATTGGATTTGTCAAGAGAAAAACGAGTTAGAAGATTTTTGACATAATTTTCTTGATTGATGAAAATTCCATCGGATGATTGTTTGACTTGAAGTCCAAGAAAAGTAGTCATTTCTCCTATCATGCTCATCTCAAATTTGCTCTTCATTAAATCTGCAAACTTGATACTCAAAGATTCATCAGTAGAACCGAAAATAATGTCATCGACATATATTTGAACGATTAACAGATGTTTATTAAAGATTTTACGAAAGAGAGTTTGATCAATTGAACCTCTTTTGAATCCTAATTCTTCTAGAAATGTTGACAATGTTGAATACTAGGCTCGAGGTGCTTGTTTTAAGCCATAAACTGCTTTTTGTATCTTAAAACTGTGATTTGGGAACTGTAGATCTTCAAAACCTGGAGGTTGTTGAATATACACATCACGATCAATCTCTCCATGTAAAAATGCACATTTTACATCCATTTGGAATACATTGAAGTTCTTGTGTGCTGCATATGCTAGAAAGATACGAATGGCTTCGAGTCTTGCAACCGGAGCATAAGTTTCATCGTAGTCGATTCCTTCTTGTTGTGAATAGCCCTTGACGACAAGTCTTGCTTTGTTTCGACAAACTATTCCTTGATCATCAGTTTTGTTTCTGAAAACCCAACTTGAACCTACTACAGTAACATCGGGATGAGTAGGAACAAGATCCCATACTTGGTTTCTTTCGAATTCAGCTAGTTCTTCTTGCATGGCTTTGACCCAGTCTGGATCTTTGAGAGCTGAATGGATGTTTTTGGGTTCAGTCATGGATAAGAATGCTCCGTATAAACATTCATTTGAGGTAGCGGCTCTTGTTTGAATACCAGAATTGGGATCTCCTATGATTTGTTCTGCAGGATGATTCCTGGTCCATTTGTTTAGGCGAGTTTTTTCAGGTATTTCGATTGGTGTTTCTATATCCCATTGTTCTTCTTGGTCAGGTGATTCTGTTGGGAATAGATTTTGGGTGTTGTCAGATATGTCTTTTTGGATTATAGGGTGAGAATGGGGTAATGAAGGTTCCCCCATAGATGATGCACTGGATCATTTTGGACAGGTGGATTGGGAGTGTTCAAAGAGGGATTTAGTGTTGGTAGTTCCCCCTCAACTTGATCTGCATTTTCTTGGTTTGATTGTGAAGTTTCTGCATCAGAGTTACCTGTAGGAATAGTAGTAGATGTTAGAAACTCATAATTATAAGCGGTTTTGGGTTGTTCAAAAAGTAAGTCAAGATCGATTTCTATGTCCGTAGAAGGCATTTGTTGAATTGGATTTTGAAAAATATTATCAATCATTTTAGAACCAAAATGTTCACGATCCAATTTCCTGACATAAAATTCATCGAAATGAACATCAGTACTTTCTTCAATTACTCTAGTACGTTTGTTCAGTACTCGATAAGCAGCTGAGGTAAAAGAGTAACCAAGGAAAATTCCTTCGTCTGATCTTGATTCAAATTTTGAAAGGTGATCTTTGTTATTCTTTATGAAGCATCGACAACCAAAAATATGAAAGAATTTGATGTTTGGTTTTCGGTTGTTAATGACTTCATATGGTGTTTTATAAAGATGTTTATGGATTAAAGAACGATTTTGAGTGTAGCAAGCTGTGGCTATTGCTTCTGCCCAGAAGTATTGTGGTAGATCAGCAAAGATAAGCATTGATCTTGCAGCTTCACACATAGTTCTGTTCCTTCTTTCAACTACTCCGTTCTGTTGTGGAGTGTATGGAGCTGACAGGTCGTGTTCAATTCCCTTGTTTCTGAGAAACGAATCTAGAGTTATGTTTTTAAACTCAGATCCATTGTCACTTCGGATTCTACGAACAGGTCGTTTGAGCTTTAATTCAATCTGTTTGATGAAGTTGATCATTACTTCAGGTGCTTCTGACTTTAGCCTTAAAAAGAAAACCCAAGTAAAGCGTGAATATCCATCAATAATAACAAGAATGTATTTCTTCCCTTTTATGCTTTGGGTTTTTGCAGGGCCACAAAGATCAATGTGCAGTAATTCTAGTGGTTCGGATACACTAGATTCAGGAATGCTTTTATGAGAGGATTTGGACAGTTTTCCTCCTTCACAAGCTGCACAAAGAGTTTCATTATCAAGTTTCAGAAGTGGCAGTCCACGAACAAGATCATTTGCAATCAACTTGTTGATGTAGCCGAAATTGAGATGGGAAAGACGACGATGCCACAACCAACTAATATCAGCTGAAGCTTTGGATAAGAGACAGATATCTAGTTTTCCATAGATAAGGTCCATATCTAGTGGATACATGTTGCCTAGACGATCAGAATTAACTAGAATGGCTTTGGTCTTGGCATCCATGATTATGCTTCGCTGTTTGGTGAAAAGAACTTCATGATTGTTGTCACAGAGTTGTGATACGCTGATTAGGTTGTGTTTTAGGCCGTCAACGTAGGCTACTTTCTTGATGGTGAAGTGACCATTTGTTATGTTTCCATAACCTTTGATTCTTGTAGTCATGTTATTTCCAAAAGTAACATCTTGTTTGGATTCTGTGGGTTTGAAGTCTCGTAGAAAGCTCTGGTTTCCTGTCATATGCTTGGAGCAGCCACTATCGATATACCATGTGCCATCCTTGGGCTCTCCAACACAAAGTACCTGCAATTAGACAGAAAGTTTAGGTACCCAAACCATGGTGGGTCCTGATTTGTTAATGGTTTTTGATAATCTGGAATCATTGTAATATTTGTTGATTGGACGGAATGGTTGAGGTTTAAGTTGATTTATTAGATTTTCCCAAAGTGAGATTTGTTTTTGAAAACCTGTCATTTGAAACGATTTCTGATTTTGTGAAAAGTATCATGTATGTGAAGTTCTGTTTGATAACCTTTCTTTGTATCTGGGATTTTGATGATTTTGAAAAACATTATGATGATGGAATGGATTTTGGTGAAATGATGGTTTCTGAAAGTTCCCTGAGAGATTGAAGTTTATCTCTTGTAAGCGATTTTGAATTGGCTTTTGAAAAGGTTTTTGTTTTGGATTAAAGGTTTGTTTTTGTGGCACAGAGACTGGTTTCAAAGGTTTCTCTTGGGTTTCTTTGAAAACTTTGGGCTTGCTTTGTTCTTTTGGTTTAAAGACAGCTTGAATGGGTTGTTTATTTGTCTGTTGTTTCTTTGAATACTTTTGTCCCAGACTATTCTTTCCAATAAAGGTTGATTTTAAAGAGGGAAAGACAGTTGGAACAGAAGTACTACCATTTTGATGATCAGAATTTTCTCCATTTAAGAAATTTTCAAGTTTGATTGTGTCATCATTCTTTGTTAGTTTAGTAGATCTCAACTGATGAGTTACTGAACTAGCAGAGTCTGATTCAGATTTTATAACTCTTTTGAATGACTTGTTGAAAAAAGTATCATCTGGGCTGTAGTTGATAACTGTTTCATCATCTGAATCGTCCTCATTAGCAGATAAGAAAAAATCTGGTAGAGGCGATTTAGAATTTTCACAAATTGTCCCATTTTTCTTTTCAGTCTCTTCATTTTCAAAAGATTCTCTTCCAATTCCTGGTTTATAATTCGTATCAATTTTTCCAGTTCCTAAGTTGTTTGCTTTAGTGAAAACATCATCACTCAATTTTCTAGCAATATTGATAGAATCCAGTTTTCCTTGAAATCTTTGATTTTCGGATTCAAGAAATTTAATTTGCTTTGAAGAATCATCTAGTTTTAGAATTAAACTAGTGTTTTTGTCAGTTAAATCTTGAATTTTTTGTTTTAACTGAAGGACTTCCTTTTCTAAGGTATCTTTTATTTCAGATGAAATAACAGATTGATTTTTTATTTCTAAGTCCCTTTTTTGTTTTAGAGCTTCATTTAATTGTTCTAGGACGTGATTATTTTCTTCAGATTTTCGTTCAATGTCTCTTTCAAGTTTGTCTCTAGTCCTTGTAGATTCTCCAAATCTGAGTTGCAAGGTTTGTAATTCAGATTTGTAGATATCAGATTTGACTATTGTGTCATGATACAGTCTGAGATCAGCTTTTAGACTGTTCTCAATCTTAGTCATGTGGGACTCAAATGGTATTCTTGAAAGACTGAGATCTGAGATCATAGACCATACCTGATCGATGACATATGGAGCTCTTGTGGTTGGTTCATTATCAGCCATGAAGCAGAAGTTTGATTGAGCTGGTTCAGTATCTGTTTCATCATCAGAAGTTGGCCAGTGTTCCACGCTAGGTTCGTGGAATGCCATCAAAGCTTTTTGCTTTGCTTTCTTTTCTTGTTTCTTCAGCTCTTCGGCTTTTTGAGCATAGTAAGCTGAGTCTTTGACCTTGACTTTGGCTCGACAATCTCGGGCATAATGATTTAGTCCTTTGCATTTGTAACAAATGATTACGTCATCATCATCATCGTTATTGTCAGCCTTTTGGCTCTTAACGGGTGGTCTTTCAGATGCTTGAGTTTGTTTCTGTTGAGATGGTTTTGAATGATTTTGCTGAAACCCAGAACTTTGGTTATTATAAGAGTTGTGATTATTTTGAAAACCACGATTCTGAAAGTTTTGTCCAAAAGTGGATCTTTGTTGAAAATTTGGTCTGAAGTTTGATTGATTATGATGTGGCAAAAATCTTTCGAGATTACTGTTTGCTACCAAAGCACACAATTGTTGGTAATCAGCTTCATTATTTGGATCAGACAAGTCACAAGAATTACTTAAAAAGGCTTGGTTTTGATTTAAATCAATTTGACTTTGATCAAGAAAATGTGTTTGGTTTTGAGAGGATGTTGACAACAGAGCAAGTGGTCCTCCAAAAGAAGTAGACGTTGGTGGGTCAATCGAGGATTCATACGATTGTAATTCTCCGTACAGATTGTACAAAGATTCAGTATGAATTGCTGGATTTCCCTGAATGATTAGTTTTACCATTTTCCAGCTTTTATAAAGGTTGTTTAAAAATTTGAGGTTTATCTCATGCTGTGACTTTTTGATGCCCAAATTATTCATTTTGATGGTAATGAGATTGAACCTGTCATGAGCATCATGGATGGTCTCATGTGAAAACATTTTGAAGTTGTCAAATTCGTTTAAAACAGATGTTTTCTTGTTTCCAATTATTCTCTCATTTCCTTCAAAACGATTTTTCAAAGTTTGCCAAATTTGGTTTGCAGTTAAAAGGATTATATCATTCATTTGGCTTAGAATACTGTGGGGTATTCCAGACACAAGCTCCTTTTTGGCTTGAAGTTCAAGTTTCTTCCTTTCATTCAGTATATCCAAGTTACTCGTAAGAGAGGTCATGTTATCTGGTAGAGATCCGTCTACACATTTCCACACATCTTCACTTATGGAGTTGAGATGAAGATTCATACGACCTACCCATGATTTATATTCTTCAGGAATAAGAATGGGTGCTCGAATACCTGAACCTATATTGTTAGCAATAGATACAGAATTTATGTTAGAGTAGTTTGCGGAAGACATTTTTGGTTTTTTTTTTTTTTGTTAACGAAAATGTGATTTATAATGAAATTTTTAAAGAAAACTTATTGGTGGTTTATAAAAACGCTACACAAAAGTTTTCGACAAAAAATTTCAAAATAAATCACACAAGTAATTTTTAAATGTTTTTTTTTTTGAACAAGTGATATTAAGATGAAATTTTTAAAGAAAACTTATTGGTGGTTTATAAAAACGCTACACAAAAGTTTTCGACAAAAATTTCAGACTAAATCACACGAGCTCTGATACTAATTGTTGAAAATACGATAACTGATCTCCACGAATAAGGGTTTTTAAATCGATTACTGTGTGACAGATATGTATTTAGGCTATAATATGCGGAATAAATAAGAGTTGCGGAATAAATATAAACTAAGATTAAATAACTGAAAGCTGTAAATAAATAAAATAAAGCGGTAAATTTAATCTAGACAGTATTTAAATGGACAGAAAGCGGTAAATAAAGTAAATGTTAGAAGTTAGAGGTTAGATGTAATAAACGCCATTATCAACGATAAAGTGTTTTTACAATGAATAAAATGTTAGAAGTTAGAAGTTAGATGTCTCGGTTAAATACAGTCCACATATGTTGTTGTTGTTGTCACGGTTCAATTTGTATGTCTTGGAATTTAGTACAATTGATTTATAAAGGTTTAAATAAATCAATAACGGCACAGGTAAATTATTGGAACTATAATTTCAAAAGAACTTATCGATAGCAGATGAAGATGGTGATTTTCTTTGAAGCGTCGATTCTTGTTCTTTGCTCGGTTTATCTTGCTGAATGGTATTTCTTCGGTTTTGTGTTGGTTTGGACGTGGGTTTGCTTGAGTGTGTGTATTGTAGTTGTATTGGTGTTGTATGGGTTTGGTGTCGGGTGGAGGTTTTGTTTCTTGCGTTGATATGGTTTGGTTCTTGGTGACAAATTCAGAATTTTGAGTGTCTTGAGGTGTTTGGTCGTGGGTTTCTTTGAGTGTGTGTGAGTATATATATATATAAGGTGTTGTTCTATAATGGCAAGAGGTGAGCTTCTTATTTATAGTTGCTGAAAACAGGGTTCGCGTCGCGACGGGGAGCTGGTCGCGTCGCGAAGGTGCGTTGTCGAGTTGCTTTTGGTCGGCCACTAGTTAGTGCGTTGTGTTGGTAGCCTCGCGATTGAAAAGTTGGTGATGTCGCGTTGAAGGCTTCGCGTCGCGACCAGGCCTTCCGTCGCGTCGCGATCGCTGTAGCGTTCTGGACTTTTATGTTTTGCTCTTCTTCACGTCGCGATCATGGTGTCTGTCGCGTCGTGATTGCTGTAGCATTCTGGATGATATTTTTGCTCTTTGGTACATAGCGTTTCTTCCTCAGGTTTGGTTGTTTTCTCAAAGTTTCTTGGGTCTTGATTCATGTTTGTTTTTGATCTCGAATTTACGCAACCTGAAATAAACTGATAATATTTCTCAGATAAAATAAAACAGTTCATCTTATTTCAGTGATGATCACATACAAAAATATTATTTCAACAGATTCAACCATAAATGATTCTTCTTTTGCTTGATTTATATGTTGGGAAGAGGGGTCTGTTTTCGTGACTATTATAAGCAATTAAATTAAGAATAAAATGGATGAAATTCTATTAAAGAAAGGCACATTTTCATGTATTATTGTTACAAAAAAAACGTCGATGAGAACAGCTTCTTACAGTTAACCGTTTTAGAAAGAAATAACATTTGGGTAGTGAGAAAAACTGAAAACAGTGAAGTGAGTTTCTTTGGTCAACTCATGGTCAAGATCGATGGTAAGTTTATTATTCTACCAAATTCTCATAATTTAATTAAAAAAACACATATATCAGATACTCACATCTTATGAACCATCAATTAAACTAATTAATCTAGAATACTACCTGTACTCTTATGTTTTGTCGTGGTAAACCATTTACTGCTAGAAGATTGCTGCAAGGAAAATAATCTCTGTGAAACACCGGTATCTGGAAAGAAACAATATACTGCTTGAATACAACAAAAAAATCTAAATACCAAATCAAACAAAACATAAAATAAAATAGAATAACAGTGATGATATAAAAACATTGTTTTTAATAAAGGAATTTGCAAACTTAACCGTGGAGAAGACGAAAGGTCTAAAAAATTAAGTGTCGAAAATATATTGACACAAAAAATCGACAAACGTATCTACTTTTCAATTTCACTATTATTATTATTATTATTATTATTATTATTATTATTATTATTATTATTATTATTATTATTATTATTATTATCATCATCATTTATTCTTCTTGGTTTTTGAATATTTTCAGTTTCTTTGTTATGGTAATTAACATTCATAGACTTTTAAGAAGAACAAAAAATGTAAAACATTGAGACCGCAAAGTCACACACCACAACGTAACCAACTCGGTTTACATAATGTAATTTCTTTTCTATATTTGTAGGGATTGCCACCATACAATTTACCTAAATAAGTAATGCGAAAACTACCACCACCATAATAATATATTTTTCCACCATCATTAATTACCAATTTCAAATTATAAACTTATAAGTTTTAAAAAGTTGTCTTAAGAGTGGCCATCTCGAAAAATTAAGTCCAAGTTATCCAACCAGATCGATAAAACCACAAAGGTGTCCTTTTTCACCAACGAAACTAAGTGATCCACAAATAAGTATTAAAATAATGAACTTTGAGAGAAAAACAGTCGATCACATTGAAAATAATCCATCAACAGACAAAAATTGTGCTAACTTGTCAAGCAAATGTTGGTGATGCAATCCATTGTCAATGTATGTAGAACTTTGTAAGAAATCAAAAAGCTTTACCTGATTCCAGGCTACATATATTACATCAAAAGACATATAACTGCAAAACACACAAATCTCGTAAATCACATAAGAAGCACTAAACTACACAGTTAAAGTAGTAAATTGTCTAAGGTAAATGCAAAATCCTCGTTTACCTTATTAGCATCAGACCTAAAATCTGATATAATATCTCTTCGACACCAAACCTTTAAAACCAAAAAGCAACAAATCAGTCTTAAATCGTATATAAGAATCATCAAGCATGGAATATTTAAATGAAACAAATACATTAGAGTTCGATAAAAAAATAAACCAAAATTAAAACTACTCTTATCCATTTTACTATCACATCAGTCTTAAATCGTAGCTGTTTGACTATCACATCGTAGCTGTTTGACTATCACATCAGCATAAGCATTTCTTGGTTGTTGTATATCCTGCAAAAATCCAATCCTATTAGATGTGAGCATGGTAAGCTAAAGCCAATATTGACAACACTCAAACTGGTAATGTTAGTTACTCTTTATTGTTCAATTAAAAAGCACACATGTAACTATAGTTAAACTAAAGCCAATATGAGAAAATTAACTAGCGAATTGAACAAAATTACACAAACGTTTAACCCAGACTTGTTATAAATCACCTACAAATTGAACAAAAGCACACACAAACTCAATTAAAAAAGCACAACTTGTGAAGCTGGCAGGCCATCTATAAAAACAGTCTTCACCTGCCAAAAGATAGTCAAACAGTCAAATCCATAGAATATGATATTAATAAAAAAACAAAAACCATCATTTTTGAAGATAAATTTATGAGCCTTATTACGATTTGCAAACTTTTAGCTAATTTTGAACTTGAAAATATATATAGGCCTTGTTTCCTTTTATCCATTAATTCAATATATAAAATACATATGCTAATACTTGTAAATTATTAAGATTTCGATTGTACCTTATTCATCATATAGGACTTCTTTATACGTCTCAAATATAGTCACTAACCATGTCGGAGAGAATGACAACCGGAAGATCTTATAATGCAATGGTTTGACACCAATGATCACAATGGCTGCCTTAAACGTATAATATTTAGATTCGGGGTTATTGTAACACCCGTGTTCCGAATAATGTTTCAGATCAAAAATAAAAACATTAGTTACAATCTCATATAAAAATCAGCATTGTATGCCGATCTTAGAAAAATCATAATTAATTCTATAAAAATCGGATTGACCTCAAACCAGTGCACAAAGTTTGCAAATTGAGTCTAGTTTATTCAAAAAATTACGTTGGGCGCACCGCGCCTTGCGCCTGTCGGTGGTGTCGGCCGAGTGCGCGTTGAGGTAAGCACTTACGTATGCATGGGCGCGATGCGCCGGGGTTTAGGGCGCGATGCGCCTGTCCGAGGCCTATAAATACGGGGCTTAAGCCTCATTTTGAGGCACAACACACACCAAACACATATACGATATAGAGGAGTGTTTTGGTAAGGAAAATATGTTGAGGGAGGATGGTGGGAGTTGAGAAACGAGTGGTAGCTAACAACGAGGTGCTCGGGAACTGTCAGCGGTTTGGAACGGGAAATGCGACAGGACTCCGAGAAAACTCCAACCTCAGGTGAGTAATCGCTACCGTATCTCCCTAATAGTTTATATGAGTTAAACTATAAAATACGAGGGATGTAATAAACTATTTCCTATAATTCATAATTCCAAAAGTAATGCAGATTGATTTACTTATGAGGACGGTGTCTAGGCCGATTACTTGAGATCTGGTTGTTGGATTTTCCGAAAGGCTAAAATGCTGAAAGGATCCTGCCACCCCAACTAATCTTCTACCTGGCCGTTCTTTACTTGATAAATCATGGAGCATCATGTTGGAATTATTTAAGGGAAACACAAAGCAGTATAATTAAAGTATTATAATAATACTTGGGTGGGAATCAGTCATGTTATCGTGAGGATGAGTTCGAGTTATACACCCGAAAGTATCACAAGATGATACTGAGCAGAGTGAATAAGTAATTATATATAATACATGTCAGGGGACGGCATGATTTACCATATACTAATAAAACACGAGGTAATCATAGATGTACTATGACCATACCTGTATGAGAAAGCCGTTAAGTGAGTGGGTATACCGTGAAACGGTATAAGAATTCGTGAAAACCAAATCCCAAATAATAAATAAAAGTGGAGACAGGAGCTAAAGACGTGAGTCGTGACGATGTAAGATAAGACTGTGTGGGACTGTCTAATAGTAAGTATCAGTGGGTGATAATGTATAGCGAGCGACGTCGGGTAATACGGTAGTTTCACAGTGTGGAATACGAGTCGGTTAGAACTGTGAAGCTGGCAGGAATGGTAATCCTGAAACGTGTGTGACCATATAGGTCATACTGTGATTAGATTACTCACTAATCTTCATAGCTTACCCCTTTATTTTATGTGGTTTTGCAGGATAGGTAACGCTTGGCTTGGATCATGGGACGATCCCTAGTGATATTATCTTATAAATTCCAGGCTGAAAAACCGGGCGTTACAAGTTGGTATCAGAGCCAAGATTTGAGTGAACTAGGATAAGATCCCTAGACTCAAATTAGTAGGCACGTGAGAATTGTGTACTAAGATATAAAAATTACAAACATATTGTGATAAAAGTAGAACGTAGATAAAGCAGTTTATTCTAGTATGATAATAAAAAAAACGTTAGTAAATTTTTTTAAAGATAAAAGAACCAGGAAAAGTGAGTGAGTTTGTGTAGCATTTCCCAAATACGGGAAAGATATTAAAAGTAAATCCAGATGCAAATTTTGAGAATTTTGAAAGTTGATTTGAAATCAAATTTTTGGGAAATTTGAATATCATAAAAGTATGATATAGCTGGAAAAAAAAAAACGAAAGATTTTGACTATCTAAGCTGATACTGTGTCCAAAATAATTTGGAGGGTGTTTTGAAAGAGGATGAGTTAAAATAAAAATTTTGAAAGTACGAGTTAGTAGGCGGTAAAATTATCGTGAAAAGTGAATCGGGGACTTCTGGACGAGTTCTGAAACGAACGAGAGTAGGTACGGAAGATAGTAGTAGAGCTTCTACTATTGAAAGCACAGGATCCGCGTTCGAATCGGGAGTTGGTCATGAGGAATCCAATAAAGCTGAGGGTATAGCTAATTAGTGTGTATATAAACTGTATTTGTCCATTGATTGGCAATCATAGAGTCTATTGGGAACAAATAAGACGCAGGAGATTGAGAATCGAGTGACGTTTCATTTCTTAATAATTAAAGTAATGAACAGTTGACGTGACTATAGTGGATGAGCTGTGCACAAGTGACACGTTAAGCACAGATAGTGGATGATAAAAAGAAGATGTTGATAGGTAAATTTTGATCGGCTATAAATAGACGAGATGTTATTTAGAGAAGAGCATAAGTCGCAAAAATTCATTCCTAGTTATGGAGATATATGTGAGGCTTCCAGGTCATCTGCAGTTGCTGGTCAACAAGTTTTATATACGAAGTGTGTCAGATGACTGTGGTACGATAATGATGAAGGCTGAGGATGTATGTGAGCGTATCAGCAGAAATTGAGATCCAGTAACTGGATGGCATAATTTGGAAGAAGACATACGAGAACTAAAGCAATATATAGATGTGAAAAGTATACGTACAGATATACGTGTACATGCTAGAAACATAAGGTTTTATACGTGGTGTCGTATGTTTGCAGAATTAGAGTTTTATCCATTCTCGTACAAGAGATGTACGTGTATACGGGATGGACATATAATAACAACTCGTGAGAGTGCAGATGACATAGTCGTGTGGCGTAAGGGTATTCATATAGGTAGTGAATACTATGAACGAATGTATCATAATAGGCTAGATGTGGCCTATCAATGTATCATGTACTTAAAATCTGTTAGTATATGAAAATAATGAGTTGAGAAAATATTGCTAACTGTCCAAGATAACTATCTTGTTAGCATATGTGTGTTGGGTAAATGACTAAGTGAATACCTCTTAAGTAGGTAACCCGTAAGCAAGTAACCGTGGATAAACTGTGTCGGTAGCTGGTTGAATATCTAGTTGATATTAGCTGTGCGGACGAATACGTGAGTATTAAGTGGTGATAACCATGGATATGGTATCATATTGTGGGTAGAGATTTTGTAGTTGTATGTGGAGGCTGAGCTGATATGAGGATTATTGGAGTCATGTGACTGGTTGCAGAGCTGTGCAGTCGTATGTGTGTTAGCTGTTAAGCCTTTAGAGCGAAAAGCTGTTTATTCTGTGGGGCCACTTATACTTGTAGTTGGGACCACTTATTAGGTGGGGCTACTAGTATTGTGGTTGGGACCACTTATGTTGTGGAGCTACTTGTACTTGTGGTTGGGACCACTTATTCCGTGGGGCCACTGATACCTGTAGTTGTGACCATTTATTTTGTGGGATTGCTAGTACTTGTGGTTGTGACCACTTATTTAGCGGGGCCACATTACTAGTATATGTGGTGGGACCACATATGTGTTGTGATAATCGTATGAGCAGTAATTGTGGTGGGACCACATACAAGTGTTGTGATGGCTTTATTGGCTGGCAGTTCTAACACACATACAGTTGGGTGTCTGGTGAATAGCTGAGCTGTTGAAGTTGTGAAGAGTAGGGATTGTGATATGATGTGGTGAACATGTGATGCATAACAAGTACCTTGCATCCATGATGTCTGTATTATGAGTGTATGAGATTGCATAACGAGTACTTTGTAGTCTCAATAGATTGGCCTAGTTGATTAGAGGTGGTTAATGTGCCAGTATTGTGGTAATACCCTTTGGACTTACTAGTACAACCGTGTTATGTTGGAATAGGGATGGTTGAGTGGAAGAGAGAATAAGGGTATGCCGATGTTAGGAGATTTCGAGGACGAAATCTTTTTAAGGGGGAGAGATTTGTAACACCTGTGTTCCGAATAATGTTTCAGATCAAAAATAAAAACATTAGTTACAATCTCATATAAAAATCAGCATTGTATGCCGATCTTAGAAAAATCATAATTAATTCTATAAAAATCGGATTGACCTCAAACCAGTGCACAAAGTTTGCAAATTGAGTCTAGTTTATTCAAAAAATTACGTTGGGCGCACCGCGCCTTGCGCCTGTCGGTGGTGTCGGCCGAGTGCGCGTTGAGGTAAGCACTTACGTATGCATGGGCGCGATGCGCCGGGGTTTAGGGCGCGATGCGCCTGTCCGAGGCCTATAAATACGGGGCTTAAGCCTCATTTTGAGGCACAACACACACCAAACACATATACGATATAGAGGAGTGTTTTGGTAAGGAAAATATGTTGAGGGAGGATGGTGGGAGTTGAGAAACGAGTGGTAGCTAACAACGAGGTGCTCGGGAACTGTCAGCGGTTCGGAACGGGAAATGCGACAGGACTCCGAGAAAACTCCAACCTCAGGTGAGTAATCGCTACCGTATCTCCCTAATAGTTTATATGAGTTAAACTATAAAATACGAGGGATGTAATAAACTATTTCCTATAATTCATAATTCCAAAAGTAATGCAGATTGATTTACTTACGAGGACGGTGTCTAGGCCGATTACTTGGGATCTGGTTGTTGGATTTTCCGAAAGGCTAAAATGCTGAAAGGATCATGTTGGATTTTCCGAAAGGCTAAAATGCTGAAAGGATCCTGCCACCCCAACTAATCTTCTACCTGGCCGTTCTTTACTTGATAAATCATGGAGCATCATGTTGGAATTATTTAAGGGAAACACAAAGCAGTATAATTAAAGTATTATAATAATACTTGGGTGGGAAACAGTCATGTTATCGTGAGGATGAGTTCGAGTTATACACCCGAAAGTATCACAAGATGATACTGAGCAGAGTGAATAAGTAATTATATATAATACATGTCAGGGGACGGCATGATTTACCATATACTAATAAAACACGAGGTAATCATAGATGTACTATGACCATACCTGTATGAGAAAGCCGTTAAGTGAGTGGGTATACCGTGAAACGGTATAAGAATTCGTGAAAACCAAATCCCAAATAATAAATAAAAGTGGAGACAGGAGCTAAAGACGTGAGTCGTGACGATGTAAGATAAGACTGTGTGGGACTGTCTAATAGTAAGTATCAGTGGGTGATAATGTATAACGAGCGACGTCGGGTAATACGGTAGTTTCACAGTATGGAATACGAGTCGGTTAGAACTGTGAAGCTGGCAGGAATGGTAATCCTGAAACGTGTGTGACCATATAGGTCATACTGTGATTAGATTACTCACTAAGCTTCATAGCTTACCCCTTTATTTTATGTGGTTTTGCAGGATAGGTAACGCTTGGCTTGGATCATGGGACGATCCCTAGTGATATTATCTTGTAAATTCCAGGCTGAAAAACCGGGCGTTACAGTTAGGAAGTACTTGAAACCGCTTGGTTGTTGGTTTACACACATGGAATACAGCTAAGTCGTTATCTGTTGGATGGCCAGATTCGGTCACAATGATTCCCTGTTTCGAAGAGGAGACAATTCTACACGGATAAGGTAAAAAGTCATTGAGATCAACGTACATCAAAAAAGTTGACGGGACAAACAATGTTTTTAGAGAGAGAAAATGTTTCCTATATTGCACAAAAACACCTGAGATAATAGCATTTTGTTGCCTACATAGATCCACTACATTTCGTTGATATGTCAAATGCTGAATTTCTTTGTTCGTACATCGTAGCATACCAATAGTCTTTAACAAACTTCGTGAAAGTATCTCAATCATCATGTTCTGATCCATCCGTCCTTCCATTTTCTAATTGTACGGTTAAAAGTATAAATATATTCTTATAAGTACAATCATGTTTACAGAATATACACACTATGTTAAACGCTATATTGAAGTCAGACACCAAAATTGCAAAATAAAATTGATAAATAAATATTTGTTTTACTTTTGCAAATTTGGTCCTTAAATGAAAGTAAAAAATTTTCTTATATAGATATCCCTTATATTCTAAAACAATATATAATATTAAGTATGAAAAAAATGCCAAAAAAAAATAATAAAGAAATTTTTTTGGGTCCATTTCTGGTTCGATCACATAGCAACACACACAGACTTCAAACAGTTAAATAGGTTTGTACTTCATTATTAGGGACCAAATTTTCCAAATAAGAATGACCTTTAACTTTTTTTTCCCTATTTTTGGTCCCTGAGTTTAATCAAATAAAAATGATATCCATGTGAAATGCTAACCACCATTAGACAAACTACAACCAATGACTTGTTTTTGTGTGTGTCTTTTAAATTTTGATATCCGTGTGGTATTGGTTCTCTAGTGCTTACAAACATTCTGATCAAAACCAAAAAAATGAAGTTTTGCTTTGTTGGTCCCTTTCTGGTTCGAACTAAAAGTGACCATTTTAAAAAATGACAATTTTACCGTTTGAACTAAAAGTTTATAAAATGGCCCACGTTTAATACAAACGCAACATTAAAAGATATTATAGTATTTACGAGTCTGTGTTTCAGTGTTTGTCCGTGGTTTTAAGTGTGTGTGTTTATGAAATAGAATCTCATAAACCCGGTTTCAGTGAACAGGACCAAAACTGTCAAATAAATTTAAAGTAGATTGGTTAAATCGGTTGTAGTAAGTAAATTGATAAAACGCACAATAACAAAAAATGAAAGTACATTGCTTAAATAACATAATGCGTTTGTGTCTATTGGTATTGGTCATTGGTTCAAGTTAAATAACAGAAATTTTGACCAAAAGTTGCAAAAAACGTAAACTCAAGGACCAAATATTAATTTTCTTGTGCAAGTGTCTTCTAATAATGGCTAATTACTATTTGACCCTTGTGTTAATGTTACAACAGGCCTCAAAAATAAATGTCAAAGTCGGTTGCTAAAAAACATAGTTGTGCTAAAGTACGTTGCTATAAAGTTGCTTCCTTTCAAAGTTGGTTGGTAAAAAAGTGAGTTTTAAAGTTTGGTAGTTTCGAGTAACGAAATTTTGCTGCAAATGAGGCATTTTGTAAAACCCAAGTTATTTCAAACTTTGCGATTATGCTGGAAATTAGGCAATTTTGCAAATACCAAGTGGTCAAAAGTTAGTTGCTAAAAAACTATAAAATGCAAAAGTTGTTTTTTTTGTAAACACTTAAAACGCAAAAGTTAGTTTGTGCAAAATTAGCATCATGCTTATGTCATTATAAAGGTTGTACCATCATAGTTTTATCTTTGTAATTGAACTGGTTTAAGCCAAAAGGTTTGTAAATGAAGCACATTGTGATAGCATCATATTTTTCTGATTTTAAACGTTTTTCACACAAACTAACATAAAATTTACATGGTTTTATCTTCTTAATCTGAGCGTACGTGAGCTGATATGTATCTTATGCCCCTTGAGTTCTGCTATAATATCCAACTGATTCACTAAAGGACAACAAAAATACAAATATACTCATTGTTAGTTCCATTATATGTGAATTCAAAGAAGATAGACTTTAAAGTAGGATGATGTAATCAAGAAATCAGGTAACATGCAGTAATAAACAATAGATAAGTTAAATAATCTGTACTAAAGTTAATAAACAAAAAAGAAACAATTGATAACAGGTAACATGCACAAATAAACAATAGATAAGTTAAATAATCTGTACTAAAGTTAATAAACAAAAAAGAAACAATTGATAACCAGAAGAAATTGTTGATTTTAGATATAGCTATATAGGATAATTTATAGAAATGGATATTTTCAATTAATAAGTGATATTTATACATGGCAATTGCTTTTTTTAACATTTGTTAATTATCCTTAATTACCGAATATTAAGTTGTTTATTTGAAAGTAAAAACTACCATATTTATTTTTTGTTGTCAAGAAAAGATTAAATAAAAATCAGTTAACTCATAATGGTTATCGGCCCAAATATTTAGCGAAGTTATTTCTCAATTGGCATTAGGTATTGTTATTTATTTGATTTTAAATGAGTAAGTTGCCATTATTTATCATTGTTCCCCATATTTTTATAGTGTTTTCAAACGTCAATTTCAAAAATTTCATTTTTCACCATGCTTCTAGTTTTGCTAATTGATCATGTTTTTTATTTTATTTACACAGCTTCGTAACCAAGCCCAAGATTAAGTATCGCATATACATAATTTTATCAATAATATTAGCAATGGGAGTATCATAAAAGTAGCAGCAATGGAAACAGCATAAAAGCATGACCTAAAACTTATACATTTGCCACATCAATTTCTAGTTGTTGTAGGTGTTGGAGGTCAAGCTGTAACTCGCATGTAGCCAGTCTCCTTCACTCATGGGCTCATGAACCCTGTCAAAATTAGCAGCTTCCCTCTAGAAATCAAAGGCATAACGACAAAAGAGATTAACCTGTTGGTGTTCATTAACTGTCACTTACCTAATCTATCAACCATCACCCACCTAAGCTGAACCTTGTATTAGTAATTGAATTAAACATAAAATATTGATAATAACCAAAAATTAGAAAGTTAATGCCTGCAAAATACACCAGGAGGATAGAATATCAAGTCTGATAAAGGACCAGGGTTTTGTATGGTGTTATTTAAGCTCTAATTAATATTAGAATGATGGAATCATGTTTACGCATCTGATACTTTCTGATATGTTGATCATAACATAAGGCAAGATGCAAGTTTTGACATTGGATAGAAGAGGAACATACCAGTAGGATATAACGTGGTCTAGTGGTGTTCTGCCTCTCGAAGGTTGTCTATGTGTGTGCTTTCAATTGTGAAGTGGAATTCATAGGCATTTTCTATCGTTAATAAACTATTAACAAAAAAAATTACACAACCAACAACTAACCACCTTAAAAGTGGAAACATTAATCCACGATTTGAAGTACAACCAAGATGGGTTTTACCAGGTCAAACTTCAACAACCAAAAAGAAGACTAAAATACCCCTAAAGAAAAAAACCGTTTTCTCCCATTATGTCAATCGGTTTTCTCCCATTATGTATATACCCCGATTTTATCTCTTAATTTAAATTACAGTTACCTCGACCCCAAAAATGGTGGTTTTACAATTTCATCTCAGTTGGGTATAGTTTATGGTGCCTTAACTCTACGCCTACCATGCCTCACCAGACGTAAACAACCGCATATCACGCAGACCTCCGTGTCCGGCCACAGCAAACGTCGGCGGCTTCATCTCCGGCCATAGCAGCAGCCCTCCATTCCCGGCCATAGCAGCAGCCCTCCATCTCCAGCCATAACAGCAGTCCTCCATCTCCATCCAGACGTAACGTCGATTTCTACCAAGGTTATATTTTTGAACATTTATTTTCGAATTTTGAACTCTCCTTGAAAATTCCATGGTTATATTATGCTAATGCATCGATTTAGTAAAAGTTCTAACTAATTATACATATTAATGCATCGAGTTTGATTCAAAATTTACGTCTTGATTCAAAATTTGCGTCTTGGCAATCCATTAGTGGGAATCAACAAACATGTGAAACCCTTATCTAACTCATGGTTGCATATAGCCAAGATTTCATGTAAATCAGTAAATGTATCCTTTTTTTAATTGATCGTCCCTTCAAAAGTTGTAAAAAACAAATGGAGAAGTACGTTTACGATAATTGATCCCCGCGACCTAAGTTGTATCTTATGCTTTTAAAGTTGTACATTCTGTTGGATCTTTAATTGTAAAGGTCTCAATTGACCATCTATCGTGTGGCAATTTAACTAAGGGAAATAGTATAAACTAATATACTAATGTTATCTGAGTTGTAAGTTATGTTATCTTAATTTATCATTTGCATATGTATTGTTAGTGAAAATTGATGTTCGTATGTATATTTTTCTTGGAGTTTATCTTATTTCAGTAAATCAATGCACTAACATATGATGGTAAGCAAATCAATTTGAAGACAAAAAGGTGGAGATCCATATGGTGCTTAACAGAAATCCGTATTCTATATCGGTTTGTAGTAGTTTAAGGATGATTGTAGAAAAAATTGATAAAGCAGTAATAAGAAAACGTTTCAAAAAGGTCAAAAGATGTATTAAATAAAACAATAAAAACAGAATTATTAAAAAATATAAAATTTTAAAACTACACCTATTTGGTAAAATTTTTTGAAACTACTCCTATTTGGTAAATAAAATTTTAAAAAACATTCTTTTGGTCAAAAACTTTATCCGATTTCCTCTCATTATGATTTTAAAATTTTAAAATGGTTGGATCAGTTTTGTGCATGATATCCTCTATCCCATTTTCTCTCATTGTTTGTTGAACGTGGAGTCGTGGGATACGTGGGGAGGGATGTGGACATCGTGATCTTGTTAGGGGGTGTTTGGGAGTGCGTTTTGGAACTGCTTGCTATTGCTCTCTTCTCGTTTTAGATGTTGACTACATTTATGAAGCTTCAATCGGTAATCTAAACTTCCTTCTCTATTGTAGCATTTTATCAATAGATTTGAAAACATCTCCAACAAAGTGGTATCAGAGGGTGGTTTTCGTGTTCAATGGGCCTGTACAGAATGATTTGGAGGTTGAAACTACGGATTATGTGATTGTGTGTGACATATGTGGAGATGTAGGGCGAGAGGATCTTCTTGCCATATGTAGTACATGCAAAGACGGTGCTGAAAACACTTATTGCATGAAGTTAATGATAAATGAAGTTCCTAGGGGTGATTGGCAATGTGAAGAATGCAAATCAAGTGAAGAACTTAACTGTCCAAATTATGATAAGAAGGTTTCAACTGGGTCCAACCACATAAATGCGGAAATGGGCCAAATGTTTGATGTCTTGAATGAAGGGAAAGGTCGGATACCGAAAACGCCCTCGAAGGAAGTTCAAACGAAAGAGAAACCAAAAGAATTTGCAGATGAACAAGAGACGAATTAGTGGCAGCAGTACAAGATGAATTGGTGGAAGGAGTACGGGTGTCGTATGATTGTTGACAGAAACGGTTTTCTTCTCAGAGACTACAACCGACTGGATCAAGATCTTTACGGGACCGTCATTTAATCAAAGTCTACATTACTTGGGAATGTTGAAGGGTAATCTAGACATTTGATAATTCATAAGTTAGTGGAAGTCAAATTTAGTTATTTTATGGTTATCAGTTATTTATTTCTGGAAGTTCGGTTACTTATTATTGAAAGGCTGCAATGGTTATTTACATGTTTTACTTTTGTATGTTAATTATTGTTTCTATTATTGACTTTTTTTGGAAAAAATGGATGCTATGTAGCCTATATTTGTTTGTTAGCTTGGTAATTATATAAAAATGCATTTTATTTTAACATTATCCAGTTTGGTTTAAATTGTTGTTTTTTACTTTACTAAATGCATTCAATACCGACAACTTAATCTAGACACGTATTGAAAAAATTACTAAAATTGAAAATGTTTTAGTTTTGGACAAAACATAATAGACCTCACCAAGCACATAAACTATTTTTTTTACTCATTTACAGTTAATTTAAAAAAGTTTGTGGTTTTTTATAGTGTTTATTCCAAATTTGAAAACATATTTATTTTTACTGTTAATATCATTGTATCGCCTAATAGAAATTTAATCGCTATCGAGATACTACTTGCATAAATGATAATATTAAATGTCACATTCAAGACATCAAACATTTGGCCCATTTCCGCATTTCTGTGATTGGACCCGGTTGAACCCTTCTTATCATAATTTGAACAATTAAGTTCTTCACTTGATTTGCATTCTTCACACTGCCAATCACCCCTAGGAACTTCATTTATCATTAACTTCATGCAATAAGTGTGTTCAGCACCGTCTTTGCATGTACTACATATGGCAAGAAGATCCTCTTGCCCTACATCTCCACATATGTCACACACAATCGCATAATCCACAGTTTCAACCTCCAAATCATTCTGTACAGGCCCCATTGAACACAAAAATCACCCTCTGATACCACTTTGTTGGAGATGTTTTCAAATCTACTGATAAAATGCTACAATAGAGAAGGAAGTTTAGATTACCGATTGAAGCTTCATAAATGTAGTCAACAGCTAAAACGAGAAGAGAGCAGTAGCAAGCAGTTCTGAAACGCACTCCCAAACACCCCTAACAAGATCACGATGTCCACATACCTCCCCACGTATCCCACGACTCCACGTTCAACAAACAATGAGAGAAAATCGGATAGAGGATATCATGCACAAAATCGATCCAACCATTTTAAAAATTTAAAATCTTAATGAGAGGAAATCGGATAGAGTTTTTGACCAAAAATGTGTTTAAAATTTTATTTACCAAATAGGAGTAGTTTGAAAATTTTTTACCAAATAGGTGTAGTTTTAAAATTTTATATTTTTTTAATAATTCTATTTTTATTAATTTATTTAGTACATCTTTTGACCTTTTTGAAAGGTTTTCTTATTAATGATTTATCAATTTTTTCTACAATCATCCTTAAACTACTACAAACCGATACATAGAATACAGATTTCTGTTAAGCACCATATGGATCTCCACCTTTTTGTCTTCAAATTGAATTGTTTACCATCATATGTTAGTGCATTGATTTATTGAAATAAGATAAACTCCAAGAAAAATATACATAAAAACATGAATTTTCACTAACAATACATATGCAAATGATAAATTAAGATAACATAACTTACAACAGGATGCTCAGATAACATTAGTCTATTAGTTTATACTATTTCCCTTAGTTAAATTGTCACACGTTAGATGGTCAATTGAGACCTTTATAATTAAAGATCCAATAGAATGTACAACTTTAAAAGCATAAGATACAACTTAGGCCGCGGGGATTGATTATGGTAAACGTACTTCTCCATCTGTTTTTTACAACTTTTGAAGGGACGATATCCTGAGGAAAATTTAAAACAAGGATACATTTACTTATTTACATGAAATCTTGGCTATATGAAACCATGAGTTAGATAAGGGTTTCACATGTTTGTTTATTCCCACTAATGGATTGCCAAGACGTAAATTTTGAATCAAGACGTAAATTTTGAATCAAACTCGATGCATTAATATATATATATATATATATATATATATATATATATATATATATATATATATATATATATATATATATATATATATATATATATATATATATATATATATATATATATAATTAGTTAGAACTTTTACTAACTCGATGCATTAGCAGAAAATAAGAATGGAATCTTCAAGGAGAGTTCAAAATTCGAAAATAAATGTTCAAAAATATAACCTTGGTAGAAATCGACGTTACATCTGGACGGAGATGGAGGACTGTTGTTATGGCTGGAGATGGAGGGCTGCTGCTATGGCCGGGAATGGAGGGCTGCTGCTGTGGCCGGAGATGAAGCCGCCGACGTTTGCTATGGCCGGAGACGGAGGTCTGCATGATATGAGGTTGTTTACGTCTAGTGAGGCATGGTAGGCATAGAGTTAAGGCACCATAAGCTATACCTAACTGAGATGAAATTGTAAAACCACCATTTTTAGGGGTCGAGCTAACTGTAATTTAAATTAAGAGATAAAATCGGGGTATATACATAATGGGAGAAAACCGATTGACATAATGGGAGAAAACGGTTTTTTTCTTTAGGGGTATTTTAGTCTTCTTTTTGGTTGTTGAAGTTTGACCCGGTAAAACCCATCTTGGTTGTACTTCAAATCGTGGATAGATGTTTCCACTTTTAAGGTGGTTAGTTGTTGGTTGTGTAATTTTTTTGCTAATAGTTTATCAACGATAGAAAATGCCTATGAATTCCACTTCACAATTGAAAGCACACACATAGACAACCTTCGAGAGGCAGATCACCACTAGACCACGTTATGTTATATCCTACTGGTATGTTCCTCTTCTATCTAATGTCAAATCACACATAAATGATTAATGAACATACTAAACTTATCCAAAGTTAAATGATTATAACTCATAGTTAATTATAGTTACAATGATAATGGATTATTGTTATAATTATAAATTATTATAGTTATAATCATAAATGATTATAACAACGAATTAACATATTAAACATGCAAAGTTATAATTAGAAATGATTAAAACGGATGTATTAATCATTTACGTAATCATAGTTATAATCATAAATGATTATAACAACAAATTAACATATTACACATGCAAAGTTATCATCATAAACGATTATAACCGATGTCTTAATCATTTAAGTAACCATAGTTATAATCATAAATGATTATAGTTATAATCATAATTGAATATACATCTAATCATAAATTATTATACCTAATAATAAGTTAATATACCTCTAATCTTAGTTTAATAAACTTGAATGCCTATGCTACATGTATAATTATATTCATAAATTTGTCTAGTTAACTAAACTCACTAAAAATTAATCTATAAATATGAAAACTATAATAGTAAATAAATATAAAAATCATAAATGTATCAAAATTACTACTCTATAATACCAAATTTCATAATTACTACTCTTTAATACCAAATTTCATAATTACATAGCATATAAAATTTGTCATCAATATAAAGTTCAATTCTAAATAATGAACCAAAAATCACAAGTAAATATTTATAGACATGCACCTTATGACTACGTAGCAAGCTAATCCAAAAACATTAAAACTTTTGAGAAAACCAAAAGGGATGGGCAAAGCCTATGGTGCAAAACGTAGACAAAGTCACCATTAGATTTCAATGACTTGTATATTAAAGATAATCTTTTTACCATTAGAAACTAGATTAGGTCCTACCGTCCTACACCACTTGGTTTCAATATGCAGCGTCTTCTTCTCTGCGTACTTGTAATTTAATTTTGAGTTCCAATGTATCTTATTTTCTAATTTATTGTGTGCGAACATGTAAAGAAAGAAACAAAAGAAAAAGTCTTGACATAAAGGAATAAATCAATTCATCACCATACCTTCCACATTACCTACTACCTGGTTCGAATCTCAAACGTGATATCCAACGGATTTAAATTACTTGTAACCATTGGCTGGGAAATATTTGTTCAACCTAGCTACAGAAGTCTTATTCTGTTCGCAAATGCCGCTACCCAGATCCAATACATCCGATGTTAGATATGTATCTCTGTGGACAGCCCTCCTCTGATCAATAACACCATCAAAGTACTTTACGTCGACATCAGTGACCGGCAGTGGCGAAGCGGTGAAAGGGACAGAAAATCACGATCATCGAACTTTTAAACTGGGACGGCAACTCTGGTTGACTACATTTGACGCTCAGGGTTTCTAGGGCTGGTTCTCCTACTTTATTCTGGTGGTGACAAAGGGCAGATGGATTGTCAAGAGAGGAGGAAAGCACGTGTGATAGATGCTGGTGGCATAAGGCGACATTGTCATGGAGGGTGGTTCTTAGGAGGCTGCTAAAGAGAAATTACAATGATCTAGGGTTCCGAAAGGTGAATGCCGATTAATAGTGACTAGAACATGGAAACACGAGAGAGAGAAAGAGAAAGAGAGATTTTAAAAGGGCAAATTTCATAAAAGATATTAATTTTTAAAAAAATTTCGATTTTGACACTGTGTTATTTTTTTTTCAATTAAGACATTAAATTTCAATTTTTTTCAATTAAGTCACTATGTTTTCAATTTGGTTTCAATTTTGACCATTTGACCGGTCAACCCGGTAGTCAGCTGACGTGGCATGATGATGTGTCAGTTCTTTGATGATGCGACGATGACGTGGCATGCTGGAGTGTCAAAATTGAAAACATAGTGACTTAATTGGAAAAAATTGAAAAGTTAGTGTTTTAATTGAAAAAAAATAACACAGTGTCAAAATCAATTTTTTTTGAAAAGTTAGTGTCTTTTTTGGAATTTTTCCTATATTTTTTAAAATAATAAATTCGTCTTTTTACGTTTTTAGAATGTATAAATATATTCTGTTACAAGTATAAATACGTATTTTTATATTTTTATAAACATAGATACATTGTCATAAGTATATATAAATGTATTTTTATGCTTTTAAAAAATATAAATACGTTTTTCTGCATATAAACATGTATATATCAATAAAATATGTACTATAAAACGAGTTTAAAACTCTTTCTCAATATTTTTCTAGTATAAACATGATTTTGATTGATACGATATGTGATTATATGCAAAACAAACATATTTTATATTTCTAAAAACGTAAAAATAAGTATTTATTCGTTAATTTATGTTTGTTCTATTATGTTGGTTTAAGTTTGTTTTCACTATTTTTCCACCATAAACATACTTTTGATTGATACGATACGTGATTATATGTAAAAAAACGTATTTTATATTTCTAAAAACATAAAAATAAGTATTTTTTCGTTAATGTGTGTTTGTTTGTTTATATTTGTTCCGTTATGTTGGTTTAAATTCGTCCGTGTATGTTTTTCGTTTAGAAGTATAAATACATATTTTTATGTTGGTTTACGTTCGTTCGGTTAGAAGTATAAATACATATTTTTATGTTGGTTTATGTTCGTTCGGTTAGAAGTATAAATACATATTTTTATGTTGGTTTACGTTCGTTAATTCATTTAGAAGTAGGAGGACATATTTTTATGTTGGTTTACGTCTTTAGAAGTATAAATACCTATATATATATATATATATATATATATATATATATATATATATATATATATATATATATATATATATATATATATATATATACACTTATGAAAATGTATGTATGCTTCTAAAAGTATAAAGTTACGTCTTTATACTTGTAAAAAAATATATTTATACGTTCTAAAAACGTAAAAAGACGAATTTATCATTTTAAAAAATGTAGGAAAAATTCCAAAAAAGACACTAACTTTTCAAAAAAAATTGATTTTGCGACTGTGTTATTTTTTTTCAATTAAAACATTAAGTTTTCAATTTTTTCCAATTAAGTCACTATGTTTTCAATTTTGTTTCAATTTTGACACTCGGGTGCCACGTCAGCGTCGCATCATCAAAGAACTATCACGTCATCATGCCACGTCAGCTGACTATCGGGTTGACCGGTCAAATGGTCAAAATTGAAACCAAATTGAAAACATAGTGACTTAGTTGAAAAAAATTGAAAACTTAGTGACTTAATTGAAAAAAAAATAACACAGTGTCAAAATCGAATTTTTTTGAAAAGTTAGTGTCTTTTATGAAATTTGCCCTTAATTAAATTGCAATATAGTTTAGTTTTGTATCTCATGTTTTTGGGTTTGTATTTCATGTAGAAACAAATGCTAAAATTGGAATTTGATAAGGAAGTAGAATAAATATTAGTTTGGCTTTTAGTGTTAAGTGCCAAGAAGCAGGTAAATCAGAAGTTTTTTTTTATGTTTTTATGCTATAATAAACAAATCAATAAAATTATGTTGGTATTTTTGCATTTATGTGTATTTTATTTTGCTTCTTTGTATTAAAACTTCTTATGGTAACACATGCATACCGAGGACCTTGTGCCTGTGAAAGTTCTTGAGACACTACCAATTGAAACTTTTGAGGAAAACAAGTAAGGTACATACTTATATACTCTTCGTTGGTATTCTAATTTCATTTCTTTTTATGTTATATACTTGCATAGTTTAAGGTTTTCTTCTCTTTTTCTGCGTTTCACTAAGAATGGTGGTCTGTTTGTCGCAAAATATCAAGTACAGTGGATAGAAAACTCAGGCCATGTGTCATTTTCCCCCAATTAATGATGTTCAATAACATTTTAAGAATGATTGTAAGCTTGGGGAGATGGAAACAAAAAATAAACGAGGGCAGAATTTTTAAAAAGTTGGGAGTCAGTGCATTCGTTTTGCAAGATGTCAAAAAGAAACACTCGTATGTAGCTTACGAGAGTAGGTTGCCGTTTCTTTTTGATTTAATGGACTAAATAAGGATGTGATTTAATTCTATTAGCTATATACGGGCCTTTCTTTTTGACTTAATACAAAAAGACCGACTTAATAGCGAAAGTTAGGGAAATGAGTATTTTTTCTTTCAAGTCACAACTTTTTACAAATTTTTCCCCAAGTTAATTTTGCCAAGTATGCTATCTTTTACGTAAATAGTTTTAAACATCATTTATCTAGACAAGAAATTAAAAAAAAAAAAAAAAAAAAACGGTCCCATTAAGCAAAAAGGAAACGAAACTGTAATGCTCAAACAACATTATCTCCATAGACTACAAAAAATCTCGTGTGTGCTTGTGTTGTTTATAGATGGGGAAACGATCATCTTGCTCTTGTGTGTAAACTTGCTTTTGCAGTATGATATTGAAGCTGGATAAGTTATCAAGACAACTCAATGTTTAAGTTTTTGGTTTTAGAATATGTACATTAACCAGATGTGTTTAGATATGAAAAAACATGATTACTTTTAGATCATATTTTGTTGTATTTTTTATCAACATTAGTTAAAATTTAAACACATTTTTTTTTTGTTGGTTAATAGAAAAAAACATGGATTGTAGCATTTTGCTTTTAGTGATGCAGTAATATTTATATAAAAACTTGTGTGGAGAAATGTGTGTAACATATTGCTTGCAGATCCTCACTTTAAAAATATCCGGGAACTATTTATTACGACACATGAAAAGTATCTCGTAGCATATCATAGGTGCCAATATGATATAGAGTTATTTGTGAATACATTTTGATATTATGTGAATATTAGTTTTTAGATAAAACCTGCAAAATGTTGTTCTAGACTTCTAGCGTCATAACATCATTTCTTTGATTTTTAGTAAACACTAACAAATGAATATTGTAATTTTATTTTTAAGAGTTTTGTTGGGCTTTTTATATTTTATATAAGACCATTGTGTCTGATCTTTGTTTTATGTAACGAGAATATATATATATATATATATATATATATATATATATATATATATATATATATATATATATATATATATATATATATATATATATATATATGAACCAAATTAAATCACCTAATTGAAGAACCACATTTATAACCCTTTGATAATTATATCAATGGTCTAAATTAAAAAGGGTGTACAAAAATATCATACGCCTTATGTAGAGAATCACTTCCAACCAAGGGCATAATGGGGTTTCTGCCTATTCATCTTCGTAACCCACCTTCCTGGGTCAGATTCACCACCGCCATCAACAACTTCTTCACAGACAACACCATAGCCACCATACCTACAACTCTATAAAAAACAAAGCAGAAAAATGAACGATGATCGACCTTTGTAAAAGTTATTTTAACAGATACGTACAATCCCTAGATTACAGCAATCTCAGATTTTCAAAATTGATTTGATTTTTAGCAATCGTGGCTTGTAATCAATGCCTTGTTAGTAGCGAGTCAATCATGATCAAAATTTCGATTGTGTGGTTTTTGGTGGAATAAATTGATTCTAGAAATCAAATTGATGGCGTCCTTTTTCTTGTCGCTGTAATGTATCTCGTATTTCATCAATACATGTTCATCAATGAACATATGTTCATCAATGAACATATGCTCATAGGAAGTTATTTCACCAGGTAGGTATAAAATCTTATCCCTAGATTACAAATCGCTACTATGTGGTTTTTGGTGGAAGAAATTGATTCCAGAAGTCAAATTGATGGCGTCCTTCTTCATCAATATATGTTCATCAATGAATATATGTTCATCAATGAACATATGTTCATCTATGAACATATGTTCATCAATGAACATACGTAGTTATTTCATCAGGTACGTACAATATTTTATCCCTAGATTACAAATCACTACTGTGTGGTTTTTAGTAGAAGAAATTGATTCCAGAAATCAAATCGCAGGTCGTGGCCGATCCGTTAGCCTCTCTCCCAATTCAACCTCTTAGCTCCTCCATGTTCTCCGATGACCTCACATACCCAGATGATTTTCTCTCTTTTGACAATAGAGACTTCGACGTCACCTTTGACGATATACAACTCCCTTTAGATACCAAAGACTTTTTCAACTCCACCTTCAATCCTACCAATCCGATTGATCTGTCATCCTCCGATCCCGAATTTAATGCCTTTATGATGGTGCTAATTTTTAGGGATTTTGATTAATTGGACGATCTTACACTTTCCCCCTCCATCTAATCTCACGGATAGGAACATAGTTTTGTGGTTAGGTGATATATATTTGATTCTGCATTGAACACATCTCTCTATATATATATATATATATATATATATATATATATATATATATATATATATATATATATATATATATATATATATATATATATATATATATATATATTCTAAAACCGCTTTATTTCATGGATTATCACCATTTCCTATTATTAGCACCCTTGACAAAGTAGGATGCTAAAACCGGTTTACTTTCATGGATTAGCACCATTACCTGAATTTCCAATATTATACCACATGCAGGATTCTATTAGCACCATTTCCTGATTTTCCAATGTATGTTATTTTAATTTGTCAACCGTGTATCATACCGACCAAGTAACTAGAAACCTAAATAAAATGCGAGGAAGTACATTACTATTTAAACGTGAACAAAGCCAAAGTGCATTGCCGTTTGACATTCAAAACCAAAAGAGGTTACTATCAATCGAAGTAAATCAAAGTACATTGCCATATTATGCAAAAATGCATACAAGATGATATAAACTCCGATAACGTATTCTTTTAACAATATTAAAAATTGTTTTTTGTGAATAAGAAATTGATAAATGGCTACTATCTCATTTGTCATAAGTGAATTAATTGTCCTTATTACAAGTCAAATACTTAAAGAATTCAATTCTTGTAAGTTATTCCAAATAATCTAAATTCCACTTATTTTGATAGTTACAAAAAATTAGTTTGTGTTAGTTCGATTTGTCATGATTGATTTTTTTGTTAATGATAAGTATAAGATTTTGAAATTTTGAAAGTTAGTATTGATCATTATATATATTAACATTAAGTTAGTCTTTATATACATAGATTTATATTTTGTTGTTTATTATTTGTTTTTTTAATTTCTAACCCGTGTAGTACACGTGTTATTAAGAAGTGTTAGGTTTTAAGAAGTATATGTATACTCTATTTGGAAATAATAGAATTAGAATGTTTTGTGTTTGTGTGTATGTGAAAGTACAATAATGTAATGAAAAGAGTGCTTCATTCTTATTTTTTTTATAATTAATTGTTTCAAACAATTTTTGTAATTGGTATGGTTATGGTGGTGGTTTAATATCATATGTTCACTCATGGTTATGGAAAAAATGACGTGACCATTTGCAAATTGTATCACTAAGAAGTATTTCAAAAGTTTTGAATTTTTTTTTATAATTATCCAAAGTTTATCAGCAATTTTGTTTGTGTTTAATTTAATTGCGTATATATCCATAAATTTCGTCATAACTTCTCGAAAGTTCTTATTTAAAATTAATAATGCTTAGATCTTTATATTATATATATATATATATATATATATATATATATATATATATATATATATATATATATATATATATATATATATATATATATATATATATATATATATATATATATATATATATATATACACACAGAGAGAGAGAGAGAGAGAGAGAGAGAGAGTTAAGATCTATGTGAATTGTAATTATTATAGTGTGAGTGTAGGACCAATTTGTAGCCATTAGATCATAAAAATGGAGGCTTATGATCAAAAATGGCATGATGGTAATTCAAAAGAAAAAAATTAATTACTTTTTATATTAAAACCACTAGAAGAGTAAATCGGACTTTTTTGTTTTAATAAATTAGGAAGTGGCGGATTTTCAGGATGCGAGTTTAACTATTTTTTTATCAAGTTTAAATTTTCAATTTTAATTTTAACGTGTTTTTAAATATTAAAATTTAATTTTAGCATGCTTTTAAAATTTCAATTTTAATTTTAACATGTTTTAATCAAGTTCCTGTTTGAAAACTGGTATAAATTCTATCACCCATTCTTTGAGAATGCCTTTGAAAACTGATATATGCTTGCCCTACAAATTACCCAAAAAAAAAAATAATAACGACACCACATCCTTAACTGTTATACGCATGCCCCATTCTTTGAGAATGCCTCATTATCTGAAAATGCTGATTCTCTGAGAATGCCTCATTCTCTAAGAATGCCCGATTCTCAAAAACCTGTTATACACATGCTCCATTCTATGAGAATGTCTTCCCTTTGAAAAATGTGATACGCATGCCCTGTAAACAATTATACACATGCCCCATTATCTGAAAATGCCTTTGAGCGGAAATCAAATTTTTACAAAGGGTTGACGACGGCAAAGAAAAAGGCGCAGACTTGACGAAGGGTTGTATCTGAGCAGAGATCATTTTTTTGCAGATCAGTCAGTCTTCTGATCTTCATGTCTTCTGAGTTTGGTCTTCCGATCTGATCTTCTGAATGGTCTAGCTTCCAAATTGAACTTGTAGCTTATACCGAAAATCCATGATTGTAGCTTATAACTTAAGACATTCAGCAACAATCATATTCATTGATAATCAAAACAAACTCTGCATATGTACTTAAGAAGAACTTTTGTTCAGGACATTACAAACCATTCTATCAAGTAAACATACTAATATCCAAACATGCCATCGCAATCATTGTTCAAATACCATCAAAACACACATATCAAATCCAGACAAATCCCGGGTTGGTCAACGACCCGTTCTGACCTTAACAATTCCCCATTCGGTGACCAACTGAGGGGTTTGATCTTCTTATCTTCAAGGCTTCTCCAAGATTGCTTGTCTGCATGCATACGACCAGAACTTTCTAACTTTAAGCATCCATTCCATCCTCAGAAATATCTCCTTCGTGGCTTCTGGATCCGATTGAGGGGTTTTCTTCATTGCTTTAACAAAGCCTTCCAGCATCGCATTGGGAGCTCTTCTAATGTACTCTGCTCGGAAGAAAATCAAGTTACCCTTTTTGGATTTATCTTTAAACACGTTTCCGAGCATGAACAAAGCCTTCCAGCATCGCATTGGGAGCTCTTCTGATGTGCTCTGCTCGGAAGAAAATCAAGTTACCCTTTTTGGATTTATCTTTAAACACCATTCCGAGCATGGGATCATTGGTAGCTCCTTTCTTCCAATCAGCTCTGGCATCTGGCATGGATAAATCAATTGTTTTTTGATATTGGGCATGAGGATAGTTTTTCACAATTTTGTACATTTCGCCGTCTCTGAAATAGAATTCTTCTATTAGTTGATGCAGGAAGCGTTTGGCAGCAATGAAGTCCTTACTCCTTTCAGCCTTTGACACCAACTTCATGATTATTGAATAGATATTAGATGGGTTTATTTTTTTGAAATTAGCTTCCGTTATCAGCATGTTTTCATTTTTTTGGAAAATCTCGTATTCGTAGAAGTTTGATTTATCATATGTTCTCCTCTTTACACCGGTAACAGCCGTGATTGGCTCATTGGACCAGGTATTGACTTGTGGTTGAGTGTATCTGTCCAAAATTTTTTGAAGTTTGAGCCTTATTGTTGCGGTTTTGATATGATCTGGGACGATGGAGAAATTCAAAGAATAAATGTACTTGTCTCTATTTGTGGTCAAAGGGATGTCCCAATAGTGTGCAAGTGTTTTAGGAGGAGCGTATGATTTGTAAGGGTGAAAGTCGGAATCTGTTAGGGTTCGGAAGCGAGAGATAGAGGAGGAGATGGGCTGGCTTGGACTGGGACCGGCTGCTGCTAAGGAAACTTCTGCTTCCTCTTCGGCATCCCATATCTCGGCAAATTTTTCTGCTCGAGCATCAAAATATTGATTTTTCTTCGCTTGATGTTCCAGAGTGTCAGATGCTTTTATGGGAGAGTACAGAAGGTTGTCATCTTCTGTATGGATAGGTACATTGATTGGTGAAAGTGGTCTTTTTGGAGGAGAAGGAGGTGGAAGGGGAATGTTGTCTTTTGGGGAGTGTGGATGGGTGAGATTTTTTCGAGAGGTTTCCGTAGTTTCTTTCAATCGAGTCTCTTTTTCTGTTGAATTCTTTCCTTAGACACCTTGACCAACATTAGTGTCTTCCATTTCCTCATCTTCTTCATCATCATCTTCATCACCATTTTTATCCACTAGAACCGCCTTTCCCCCTCCTGGGGCTCCTTCAAAAGCCGAAGGGGGCACATGTAGGCGGTTGAGGATGGCCTCAAGCTTTGTTGTCACCTCCTTGGCAATTTTGCGGATTTCATTAGAAATGGTATTGGAGGTGACTTCCTTGAAGAGTTCACAAGTTTCGATATTCAGGCTTGTGGCCAGCTTCACCTGCTCTATGGGACCATGAAGAGTGGCAGTTATCTTCTCAAGGGTGTGAGTTAGAAGTTGCAGATGGAGACAATGAGTCTTCCGTAGAAATTCATTCTCTGAGATAACACCATGAAGATATTGTTGAAGTCGTTCCATAAATAATTTGATTTTATCTTCTACTAACGCAGTTACGTTAGTAAGGTTCATTTCCACTTGCTGAACTGCTCGTATAGTGGCTTCTGCCTTTTTAGAAGATCTTTGGCGTCAGATTGCCGTTTCACGTCAATTTCCTGAAGTCCGGTTGAGAGTGCCTTCTGGACTTCACCATCCATGTCCAGAACAAAATCCTTTTTCTCGAATTCAGCAACCCTGGTTTTGTGTTCTGAAAGTTCTTTTACAAGTGCCTCCTGATTCTGAGAGGCTTTGAGTTCAGTAACCAAGGTGATCAAAGTATCAACCTTTTGATGTAGAGCCTTATCTTCAACAGGAGGGGCGAAGGACTGAGGAGGAATTTCAGTGTCAGCCTTGTGAGAAGAGGAATTGGTGTTACTTAGATTAAAGCTCGGTACAGGGGACAACTTTGGCTTATCAACCTCCTGATCATTCCAGAAAAGATAATCATCGACTATCTTGGAGATGGTATCGAAAAGCAGAATTCGGGAGCCTGACTCACCAGAAGGAGGCTTGGTGATTGTTGGTTTCCGTTTCTTGGCTTGAATGGACTGGTAACGATCCCAAGTGAGTGAGGCAATTTTGGAGACCACATTACCCAATTTGTCTAAGAAGGATCAAACATGTAGAGAGGATCATCAACCAGCTTAAAGAGTTCAACGGTGAGAAACTGGTTGATGCTGGAGATGAGTTCATATTTGCTTGTACGTGCCTCCTTGACGTCCTTATGGTCGGTTTCCAAAGGAGGACCATAAGAGTCGAGAACGGTTTGTTTAGCATTGCGAATATCAAAACGTTTTTGAAGGAGAGAAATGGCAGTGGCTTGTGCTTCCACTGCTTGTTGGTACTTCCAGGAGTCAAAGAAGCTGGTTCCTGGAGGGGGTTTGGAGATGATTCTTTCAGAAGACGAGGGAATTTCTGTTTCACTTTCTTTGTCTTTTTCTTTTTCTTTTATCTTTTCTAGTGAGTTCTGTGTTTCCACCACGTTTTCTTTTGTTTTCTCAAAGTCATGAGAGTCTTGTTTTTTCTCATGTTTTTCTGACTCTGAATCTTGTAAAGTCCAATCAACCGTATGAAAGTTGTTACATACAGTTAGAATTTTGGAACTTGGAAACATATTCCGAAGGTAATACATACCTTGCGGAAACCGAATTCAATTTACCACATAGATATGAAAATTCAGACCAAAAATCTATTTTGGATTCCCAAAAATCTCAGATTTTTGTTGTGTATTTTGTTGAAACACAGGAGTTAGAACAAATGTGACCAAATAATACTGAATATGTATCTGGATTTCTCAAGTGCCAATGAGGATGAACAATAAGTTGTTTAACATGGCACTCAGCTATGACTTACGTAAAATAAGTGAAGTGGTATTCTGAATAGAAGTTATCCTAACTGGTTGAGGTTCAGAAGACATGTGATACCGAAGATTCTAAGTGCGAAAGTGATTATGACTCAGAATATCATTGTAATTTAGAAAGAAAGAAGTTTCAGAAATTCATTCAGAAGAAAATAAAAGTTCAGAAAACTCGGATACCGAAATTCATTCAGAAATGTATTCAGAATGAGATAAAGATGTATTCAGAAGTACATTTAGGGATTTATGAATATTTAGAAGTAGAGAACTGTACCTCTCTGGTCCTTTTCTGTTTCTTCTGCTTAGGTTGCTTTGCTGGGGGACATCAGTCGCTTTCTTCTTTCCTTTGCCTTTGGGTGCATGTTCTTTGATTAAAGGTTCAGAAGGATAGGGTGCAGTGTTTGCAGTGTCAGACAAGTGTTTGATGATAAGTTCATTGGAGGGGTCACCAAGTTTGTAGAATGCCTCTGGAAGTCTCTGAATTGGATCGAAAATGGAGTTAGTTTTCAGTGTGTAAGGAGCGTTCGGTTCCATTTCCACTAATCTGTCATCATCCTCTACTGGGATTGGAACCTTGTTGATGCTGTACAAAAAGTCAATGCACATAGCCCAATACTTTACTGAATGCACTCTCCTGGGAGTTTTCTAAGAGACTGTGACATAAGATAGAAAATCCTCAAAAAGTATTCCAGCATAGTCAACATGTCTGCCTGTGTACAGACTCCATAGCAGTTCGAGCATGCGTATGCCTATTTGGTCTGTACCGCCTATCTTCCCTGTCAAACTGCGAACACAATAGTGCATGATACACTGCCAAAGGGGGATAAGTTGCTCTTTTGAGTGAGGAAAGATTGTCAAGAATGTATTTGTATCCCATTTGATACAACATAGCAGTGAGCTCAGACTGAGTTGGTGCATCGAATTGTTCTTGACGTACTCTGAGGCGTAGGGCTGCTCCAAAAGCTTTCCTATCCAGTGGTACTTCCTTACCATTTGTTAGAGTGATGACTACTTGGTTTTCCTGTTTCTTGGCTGTGCAGATAGTTTTCTCAAGAAGTGGAATTGGGATGGCAGGAGGTGCATAGAAGAAGGCTCGTGATAGGGGGTGTCTGTTGAGAATATGAATCACGACCTGTAGGTAGTCTTTGAATATGGAAGGGTCACTTGGGGCAGGAATGTTGCATTTTGCGATGGCAACATTTCCTCCACCAATAGAGCCTTCGTTTTTCAATAATGTAGCCATTCTAAGACTGTTCCACAGGATCAAGAGGCAAAATATACTAAGAGTTTAGTCTTTTGTCAAGAACACTGACGAACAGTTGTGGACAAGAAAAGAACATCGAGATGTTAAGATTTCAACAGTTTAAACAAGTACATTTCAGAAGTTATGTTAACTGGTTTTCATCAGACATCAAGAACATCAAGGTGTTCTAGTGGGTATAACGAACACTCAAGAACACAAACATGGAGAAATTTTTGCAGAAAAAAAATATAAAGTTGAAAGATTATGAAAACTTACCTTGAGGAAAGAAAATGATCAGAAAAAGTGAGTAGAAGGGATAGTTGCGCAGAATCTGATGGTTCACCGGAGGATTTAAACGGAAAAACCCTAAAAGAGATGGAAGCGCTTTGTGGCGGCAATGAAGTGCAGAAATTAGGTTTTGTCGATTGAGAGAATGTGAGAATGTGAGAAGGTTGAAGAAGATGAAGTGGGGAAAAGAGAAAGAGAGGGAACGGTTATAATGTTTTGAATTTTGTGAAGAACCGTCGGATGGGAATGAAGGGACGTTTGATAAGACGTGTCAGAAAAAGTGTTCGCTTGGCATTTAATGCCAAGGAATGATTAAACAGCAAGGTCATCATGGCACGTAGCATACAAATATAGAAACATTATAATATTCTTAGAATTTATTACTAATTATTGGATATTAAATGTAACGATATTTAATTCACATTCGTTCATTAAATTGGTCTTTTTTGAGTCGGAAGTCAAAATGCATGGAGGAATGATCAGGACATCCCTCCTATATGAAATGCATGGAGGAATGATCAGGACATCTTTCAATAAAATTATAGTTTGGTTACTTGGAGAAACTCCTTAGCAAATCATTTAATGTTATGCATAAGTAATAGTTATGCAACACATAGCACATAATATGTTGTGCATAAAGTAGTTTAGAATTCAAATGTAAATCATAGATAAGGATGTGTACTCCCGGTAAGTCACCTTCCTTAAACTCCAAGGAGAGTGCTACTTCTTTGCTTCCACTTCAATTACTCCTCACCTACAAGATATAATTTCTATTATTACTAATAGTTCTAAGACTAATTAAACTTCACTAATTAGGAGTGAAATCTTAGTTAAACATTACCTAGAATTTAGCTTAAGCCTTAGGACCTAAAACCCAAACCCTAAAGCCCAAACTCAAAAAGTACCCAAAACTGACCAGATCCTGACACGGGTCGTGTAGTGGGTTATACGGGTCGTGTATCTCACGGATCCAAACAGCACGGGTCGTGTTGTGTTAAGTTCCAGCTCCGATTTTGGTAATTTTCACCTCATTTTGGTCCAATTCAATGTCTAATACAACACCAATCTCTCATGTATCAAAAGGACATTATATCTACCCAAATTACCCATCATTTGGTCCAAACAAATCATCTAATAACATATCCATAACTCAAATCCATGCCATAATCCCAAATTTGCTTCATAAGCTTAGATCAAGGAATATCCAATTTCATTCAACCAATTGATCAATAATTAAAGGGGTTCCTTCTTCCATTGATTTGAAATCACTAGAAACTCACTTAAGCTCTTCATAGAACACTTTTAAGATGCAAGTTGATCCAATCATCAAGGTTTCACCCATTGATGGGGTTTCCCCAAAAATTAGGGTTCATATGTATCAACAAACATCCAAATGATTCTCCAAGCATGAAACCATCAAATTATAAAGAGGTAATCATTAGAATTCATGAACTACACCTTTAGGATCATAGAATTCCTCTCCCCCAACTATGAAACCCGAATTTGAACTTGATCTACCCAAAATGGTGGGTTTCCAACATGGAGATTAGATTTCTTACGTTAAATCTTCAGTAGATCGATGTAAACCACTTAGATCTTTTTAGGATCAAGCTTCCCCACTTGAATCTCCTGAAAATCGCCTCCTTCTCCCTCCCTCTCTTCCAAATCGTGATTCTCTCAAATTAAATGGGGTTTTCCCCAACTTAAACTTCCAGCTTTGCTTATTTTCAAGACCAGTCCCTCTAAAACTTAAGTTATGACATATTTGCACTAGAAGTCCTTCGCCATCACTTCTAAAATACTTATTACAAACCAAGTCCTTCTTCTAGAATCCCATATGGTGAGCTTCCATTTATACCCTTAATAAGTCATTCTAGACTAGATACTTCTTAAAATACACATTTTAATTTAATTTGATATAAGTTAATTACTATGATTATTTAATTTATTAATTTTATTCATTAAATTATCTACCCTAGATAGAGGATGTTACAAAATTCTTCAGAAAATGTTTAAACTCAGAAAACTTATTTCGAAATGATGGGTTTGAGATTTGCAAAGATTAAGTTTGAAATGAGGTTCCCTTGAAAAATTCAAAACTTAAGTTTGAAACGAGGTTCCTTCAGAAATTGAATAATTCAGAAGTTAAGTTTGAAACGAGGTTCCCTCCGAAAAAGTTCAGAAAATTTCAAACTTCTGAAGATTGAAAATTTTGAAGTTCGGATGTTTGAAAATTGAGAAGTTCTGAAGTTTGAAAAATTTAGAAGTTCTGATGTTTGAAAATTTTATAAGTTCTGAAGTTTGAAAATTTAAAAATTTCGAAGTTTGAAAATTCAGAAGTCTAAAACGAAACGAGGTTGCTTAGAGAAAAAATTTCAGAAGGTTGATTTTAAACGAGGCTCCTCAGAGATTTTGAGATGTCAAAAATTAGATTTGAGTATTTTCGAAAATAGATAAAAGAATTTTGAAATAATTTGTAGGTCCGAAAGAGAAAGTAGGGGGTTCCGAAGTTATGATTTTGATTGAAAAGACTAAAAAGTTGGACTTTTTAGAAAGTTCTTCAGAATAACATGCATGAGTATGATTGAGAGATTATTCTCTGAAGAAATCAGGATCTGGATTTAACATACCTAGCATATCTAAAAAGTTGTTGAATTTCACTGTGTCCAATGCTTTGGTAAAAACATCAGCCACTTGTTCTTCGGTAGGAATGAAATAAAGTTCAATGTTACTTTGGAGGATCTGATCCTTGATGAAGTGATACCGAAGGTCGATATGCTTGGTCATGGAATGCTGAATTGGATGTTGATGAACAATAATGTTCTTGTGAGCAGCATAGGCTAAGAAGATTCTGATAGCTTCTAGTCTTACCACAGGTGCGTATGTCTCGTCATAATCAATCCCTTCTATCTGACTGTACCCTTTGGCTATAAGTCTGGCTTTGTTTCGGACTACAGTACCCATATCATCCAGCTTATTTCGAAAAACCCTTTTGGTCATGGAATGCTGAATTGGATTTTGATGAACAATAATGTTCTTGTGAGCAGCATAGGCTAAGAAGATTCTGATTGCTTCTAGTCTTACCACAGGTGCGTATGTCTCTTCATAATCAATCCCTTCTATCTGACTATACCCTTTTGCTACAAGTCTGGCTTTGTTTCGGACTACAGTACCCATATCATCCAACTTATTTCGAAAAATCCATCTTGTGTCAACAACAGTTTGATTGGCTGGTCCGGGCACAAGATCCCATACCTTGTTTCTCTTGAATTCTTCTAACTCTTCCTGCATGGCTTTGATCCAGTCATCATCATCCAGAGCATCGAAGATGGTCTTTGGTTCAAATTTGCTAATATAAGCAGCAAAGTGACACTCATCCTGGATAGATTTCTTGGATCTAGTTTGAATTTCGAAAGAAGGATTTCCGATGATTTGATTTGGATGATGGTTCTTAGTTCACTTGTGAAGTTTTGGAATCAGGGTTGGATCTGACTCAGGAGGTGACATGTCCTGGATGAATTTTGGATCTTCAGGAGTAATATATAGAACATGCGATTCCTCAGCAGAGATTTCTTCATCTGCTTCAAATGTGAAGATTGGTGCATCATTAGATGCATCGGCTGAGGAGTTGTTCCTGTCATCTCCGGAATGTTGATGGTCCCCCTCAGATTGTGGGATACCATAAACATGGGTCGGGAGCGGGAGCTCCCCCTGGACATGAGCCGGGAGCGAAGGCTCTCCCTAAACCTGTTGAACCTGTGAAGGGAGAGAAGGCTCCCCCTCAAATGTTGCATTAATATTTGAAATTCTAACCTGATTTTTCGGAACAGTAGATTCAGTAGTTGTAGAGGTTGATGGACCAGAAGCTGTTGTGATCTGTTGAATAGCTTCAGGAGAGCGAATGATTTCAGCATGAGTTGCGGTTTCTCACAGATCAAACAGAAGATCATAGTATATTTCAATTGTCGGAATATGTTAATGACCTTCTGGAATATCAGCCTCCATGACATATAGGATGCCTTGTGCTGGTTTTCGCCATAGGTATTTATCATCAAATTCTATGTCAAAGCTCTCTTCAATAACTCGCGTTCTCCTGTTCAGCACATGATAAGCAACAGATTTAGATGAATACCCCATGAATATTGCTTCATCACTTTTGGGTACAAATTTTCCCAAGTGATCTTTGTTGTTTTTTATGAAGCAATGACATCCAAAAATATGAAAGAATTTGACATTGGGTTTTCTCCCATTTAAAACTTCATAAGGTGTCATTAAGAGTTGCTTGTTAATGATTGATCGGTTCTGAACGAAGCATGTTGTTGCTACAGCTTCTGCCCAGAAGGACAATGGAAGATTGGCAAAGTTTAACATCGATCCAGCTGCTTCAACTAAGGTTCAATTTCTTCTTTCCACCACACCATTTTCCTGAGGTGTGTAGGGAGCTGAGAAGTTGTGTTCGATTCCGTTAGAAGCAAGAAATTCTTCTATCTGCGGATTGTTAAATTCAGTTCCGTTGTCACTTCATATCCTTCTGACAGGTAGTTGCACCTTGAGCTCAATTGATGTGATGAAATTTCGGAGTTCTAAGAAGGTGCTGGATTTTAACCTCAAGAAAAATACCCAGGTGAAGCGAGTGAAATCATCCACAATCACCAGAATTTATTTCTTGTGATTCAGACTTGCAACTGTTGATGGGCCACAAAGGTCGATATGGAGGAGTTCTAAAGGGTGAGAGATACTTGAATATGTGATGGATTTATGAGGCTTCTTATTCTGTTTTCCAAGTGCATACCCTGTACACAGATTTTCGTTGTCGAACTTCAGAAGTTGCATTCTTCCAACCATTTCTCCTGTGACCAGCTGATTCATGTATCAAAAGTTGAGATGAGCCAGCTTCCGATGCCATAGCCAGCTAACTTTGGAATGTGCCTTAGACAAGAGGCAAATCCTAGGTCTTCCTAGAAAGACGGAAATGTCAAGAGGAAACATGTTGAGATGCCTTGGAGATCTCACTAAACAATTTGTCTCTGGTCTTGGTCATGATGTAACTGAATTCATCATCAAATTCTACTCGAAGACCAGTACATACGAGTTGCCCAACACTCACAAGATTGTGTTTGAGGCCTAGATCATAGGCAACTCTCTGAATTGTGAAATTCTCATTTGTCAAAACCCCATATCCCTTGATTATACCATTAGCATCATTTCCAAAACTAACATATCCTCCATTGTTGACTTCTCGATAATCCTTCAAAAATTCCAATCTCCCAGTCATGTGCATTGAGCAGGCACTATCAATAAGCCATTCATCATTCTGCTCTTCTACACTGAATGCCTGAAAATTAAATAGTTAGTTTAGGCACCCAAACTTGTTTGAGGCCAATTGTTTTTCCAGACTTGGGAGATGCAGACTTTTTCTTGATTCATCTGTTCGCAGAAGTTTCAACTTCTGAAGCATAAGTGGTTGAGTCCGAAAGTTTTTGTTCAGAAGTTGGAATTTTTACAACCCATGTTTGAACATTCCTTTTTGGAAAATTTTGAAAGTGATTTTTGCTTTGATAGTTGAAATTATTTGGTTTATAGTTGACCGAAGGAGTAACAAATGATGGTTTTGAAATGTTACAACAGTGACAGCAATATTGGATTGTTGACGTTTTAAAATTTTCGGAACTGTTTGTGTTTGAAAAGTATTAGATCTTTCAACTTTCTGAAAATTTGAAGTAGTGTTTTCTTTTTGAAAGTTGTTGTTTTTGGTTCTGAAAATATTTTGCTGTTGATTGGTTTTCCTTGTAGTTTCTAAAGAATTGATTGATTTTGAAGAGTTTGGTTTGCTGGACTCAGTGTTATGCTTTCCTGTTGTTGAGAAAACAAACTTTGCTATTCTCAAAACATAGGCGAATTTGGGAAACTCGGAATGATAATCTAAGCACTTTGTAATTTGACGATAATGAACACATTTGGTGCTTGGGGGCGGAAGTAACCCCTTGTGAATGTATTTCCCTGGTACCGAAGGAGCGAGTTTCAGAGCATATTTCGGAGTGATGAAGGAGAATTTAGAGTTTGATTTTCTTTGATTGTAGAAGTGATTTTTCTGTTTAACTCTCGCATGGGATCGAGGAGATCGAAGATCATTTCGGTTAAGTGTTGGTTTTACCCTGTTTTTTGTTAAATTTTGTCCCTTTCCTTTTTGAAATTTTTCTCTAGGTGAGGAAGAGTCAAATAAATAATCATTTAATGTGTTTGACTTTTCCTTACTGATCTTAAGTTTTTCGAGAGAAATCTATTATCCGAAGTTGGAGTTTTTGAAAGATTGTTTTGTAAGACATATATATATATATATATATATATATATATATATATATATATATATATATATATATATATATATATATATATATATATATATATATATATATATATATATATGACTTTGTGCCTAATCCAGATGGTTCTGAAGTCACATTTGATGTGGTATCAACAATGGGACTCTTGATTTATTTTATTGAAATCCGTTTTGATGATAACTTTGTTTGGACATTCCTCCATTTCAATTTCTTCATCAACTATTTCTTCTTTTGAATTTTCCATATTGGTAAGACATGGATTGAATTCTTCAGCAACACAGTTGCTTTGTAAATTTGAGAAGAATGAATGTTGGTGAGAGGTTGAATGGGAATTATTCGGGACCGAGGTCAATTGTCGTGGCACAAAGGGGACCGAAGTTGCTGACAATTTACTGCTTTCAGCAATGTCAACTTCCGAAAAATAAGAGAAGGGAGTTTTAGCTCCTTTAGTTGAAGTGGAGGTTGCAGCCTCTGAGTCATCAACTGGAGGAGTTTCAGATAAACTTTTGGTCAGGTCCTCGTCATTTTTATCATCATATTCGTTTGAAGGATATCTAAAGAATGGACTTTGTTTGGAATAAACACGATAATTTATTTTTTGCTTTTCTCAGCCAACCCTAATTGAAAGTATTTTCGGAAGTGTTAGCGTTTGCAGGAGATTTGAAAACCTCAGTTGCGTGATACAACTGGTCTATTAAGCGATTAAGACGTACATTGTCACTTCGGGATATATCTTGTTGTGATGTCAAAAGCTGATTTGAGTTTTCTAACAAAATCCTAGAAGTTTTCTCGATTTTCAAATCAGCATCTAGTTTGTCACACGAAAGTTTATTATCCTCTAATCTACTCCTAAATTTCATCACGTCGTCATATCCATCGTCCCTTTCCTCTAGAACCTGTTGGTAAGCTACTAAGGCATCTGCACAAGTATTAGAAATTCTTTCCAATGCAGGTTCTAAATCAGTAGAGTAAATATGATGAGAGTGAAGCATTTGACGTACCTGTTCAATGATGCTTATTCCATTGCCGGTTTTGTGATTAACCATGAATGCATAATTCTTCGGCATGGAAGTAGCTTCAGCAACATCATTAACCTGCTTGACGTTCCCAGACGGGGGATTGGAATTCCGGAGGTTCACTGGACGATCATACAATCACCAACAACTTTCCCACGTTTGTGCTTGTTTTCATATGCTTCTTCAGCTTCATCTCCGGATGACCAAACTTCAACATTTCTTGAGGTGGCTACAAAAGCTTTCACCTTGTTATCATCTTTTTCCTTATGAAAGTTCCGAGTGGCTCTGTAGTCAGCTGCATAGTGCCAGAGTCTGCCACAGTTGTGACACTTTATCACATCCATTTCATTTTTAACAGGTGTTCGGATCTGATTGGAACTGGCAGCTGCTGCATGAGCATTTTTGAGTTTTTCTGGACTTTGTTCCTCGGTAATCAGATGATTTTGGTTTTGGTTTGAATGGTGCTGATTTTGAGTTGATTGGTATTGGCCTCTCTGATAGTTGTTCTGATTTCTGGATGGATAACCTGCACGTGGGTTAGTTTGTCTAAAATTTTTCTTTGGACTGGTATAAGATGGTATCCGAATTAATTTCTGGCTGATCAAGGCAATTTCCTGTTGGTAGGCTGCTTCTTCCTCTTCATCATATTTCGAATAGCACGATTCTGAAGGTGGAGCCGAAAGTGCTAGTGTCAGAGCATTGATGGATTGCTTGGAAACAGGAGGTTGGTACTGGATCTCAGGTACTTGATAGTTGGAAGTGTAGGAAATTTGCGGAGTTGATGGATGATAGGATGGGACAGGATTGGGTTGGTAAGAGATCTGAATAACTTCCTGTTGTTGCATATGGTGGTTGGGGGGCAAGAGGTATGTTGGGTTTTGAGCAGCTTGGTGATATTGCACAAGTTGCTGTGGAGAGTTTCCCAACATTGGCAGATTGCGTTCCGCCACCAAAGCCAGAGGCCATCCCATCTGTGACTGGTTGCTCTTCACGTCATTCTCCTGACATAAAAGATTGTTGTAAAGCCTGTACATGGTAAATGTTTTGAGCTTGCCAGAATCCTGAAGTATCATTTTAATCATCATCCATTCCTTCCCTAAACCTTCAAGAAATTGGATGTTGATTTCTTGGTTGGTTCGTGCTACTCCTGCTCCCAGGAGTTGAGTCACTATGAGAGAGAAGTGGGTGAAGGCTGCATTTAAGGACTCTCCAGGAAAGGCTGCGAACTGATTATATTCTGCAAGGCTTGCGATCAGGATCCTGTCCTTCCCCTCTTCAGTTCCTTGAAACATGTTTTGTAACAAAATCCATATTTCTTGGGCAGTGTTACAATTCTGAATAAGGTCGAAAAGTTCAGGGGGAATGCCACAAGATATTTCAGTGAAGGCAATTAGATCATTATCCATTTTCTCGATATCCAGTGGTGTTAATCGAGGTTGAGGAGCTCCTTCGAGGGCACCTTCAGCAGTGTCTGCTCGAGGAATGTAAATAGGAACATGTGGTCCCTCCACAATGGATCTCCAAATATCCTTCCCTTGCCTTCTTAGATAATTTCTCATCCATGTCACCCAGCCATTGTATTCGGTTGGAACAAGTATTGGGGCTCGGTTAGAGCTCCCAACACTGTTTGCGATATTCAAAGAATAATTTATTTGCATGGTGAAAAAGGAGGTTTTGAACTGTTTGAAAAACGAAAGTTTAAGAACGTGAGCTTTGTAGCATGCACGGTTTGTAGAGGATCCAAAGGTTGTTGCTTATGCTGGCTTAAGCGAACTGCTCACAATAGACCTTGCAAACAACTACACAGGCTCTGATACCAATTGTTGGAACCCGAAATCTAAGTAATATGGAGAATTCAGCAACAATCATATTCATTGATAATCAAAACAAACTCTGAATATGCACTTAAGAAGGACTTTTGTTCAGGACATTACAAACCATTCTATCAAATAAACATATTAATAACCAAACATTCCATCACAATCATTGTTCAAATACCATCAAAACACACATATCAAATCCAGACAAATCCCGGGTTGGTCAACGACCCATTCTGAACTCAACAGGTGGCTCGTGCCACTATGGGCACTAGCCCAGTTCCGCCCCTGATTGGCATGACTGTCCATCGGTGGTTTTCTTGCCGCCTCTCCATCAACAAGCATATCCATAATGTTATATGTTTCGATAGATTTATTAAATTATATACCGGATTCAACTTCAAATAGAAGATGTTAAGTTAAAATTTTATCAAGTGTCGAAATCTTATCGGTTGCTCTAACTAGCCCTTGTGTTTTAGACCCTTTCTAAAGAGTTCATCCCAAAAGCTCTTCTCCAATGGTTCAGAACCAATACAAAACCTCTATTGCTCCAACATTCATAATATGAAGCTTGCCAATACTTTGTTCCTAGACCACATATGGTTCTAGTACTAATTATGTGGCATCAAGGACATATGTAGATGGTACTTTTGAAACCGGTAAGCTATGCACTCTTTTAGGACGCTCATGCTTTGGTTTCCGTTGTACCTAAAATTACATATATAATCTTTTAACCAATTTTTCGCACAAAATATATCAAGTTATATATATTGTAAAACATGATATATTTGCATGTACATAAAGTGATATTAGACATTGCGATGGCGTAACATTCTATTTAGGACAACGAGTAAAAACACTCATCTACGTAACCCTTCATGGCCTGCTACTGCGGCGTAGACATATTCTGGGAATTATTTACCTATATATATATATATATATATATATATATATATATATATATATATATATATATATATATCATTTGGGTAATTCTAATTACATATATTACTACAAAATTAGTAGATTATATTACCTCAACTGCATTATCATTCATGTCTTGTGGACATATCTGTAGAGTGTTGGGTGTTGAAATCGATTTAATAATCAAGTGATGACTAATATTCTAACAGGTGATATTTTACTAAGTAATCACACAGTGGTAAGAACAGTTAAGAACAGTTAATAAACACAGTGAAATGGATAACTTGTGCCGAATGCTTGATTGATTGATCTAGGGTTTTACAATTGTGACGATTACAATCCCGCACTAGACATGGTATGGTATCACTGATATTTATACATGAATAGTGATACGCATAGTACATTTTTTACAGAGAATATCCTATTAGAGTACGAACCAAAAGGATACAAGATTCACGCACCACGTAATGTACTATCACGCGTGTACACAAAAAGGTGTTACATCTAAGAAGTCTTCGGATCCTCCAGGATGTTCCCTTCGGAGTCTTCGGACTTCGGGGTCTTCTTATTAGTTGCTTTACACTTCGAGGTCTTGAGCCAGGACTTCGGATGGTTGGGCTCTTCATCATAAATATACTTCAACAATCTCCCCCTTTGTGTGAAGTTCATCCTAAGCCTGTCTTCCATACTATTTCTTGAAAGCTTGCTTCAGGGTGTACCTCACTGTCAACCACCAGTTGAGGTGCTCTCTTAATTTCTTCTTCTCCTGCCAGGTGTTTACAAATAAATTATTTACCAAGGCCAGGAATTGGGAAATGGACTCCGAAGGGAAACGACCCTTGAAATCTATCTCGAAGAATTTTGTGACAAGAGTTTCTTTGTCACTTGACAATCCCTTGAACACAACTCCCCAAGGCTTGTCTACAATTTTTCCTGCCTTCAAGTGATCAAAATTTTCAATGCTAGTTGGTGGAGGTGCAAGAGATTGTCCGAAGAATCTTGCCACAACAATATCAAACTTGGCGATTCTCAGAAGATAGTTTTGAAAGAAGGAGGAGATATGGTTCTTTGCCAGTGCGAAGACCCCCATATTTTCGCATTCATTTCCAGCAGAGAACTTTAAGATGTCAAGAAGTGTTATGAAATCCGAAGGATTCATGATTGGGAAGTCAGCAATAGTAAATCTTGACTCGTCTTCATTAATGCCCCGAAGTACAAAGAAATCAAGGTTTTGAAATCCTTCATACTCCTCTCCTTGCTTGATGGAAATTATTGTTACTATCTTCTTTTCACTCCATACATAGTCCGGAGCCTGTATGAACTTTGTATGGAATGCAATTTTCCTTTTCTGGAAGGCCGGCAACTGTTCTCTAGGCATATTCCTTTCAAATTGCAAAAAGGACAAAGTCTTCGGATGGTAGGGGAGATCCAGTTGCTGGTTGATGTCTGTCCTTGTTTCAAGGCTTTTGAGAGGAAGCCTGTTGTTCACATGGAAATCAGTAAAACCAATGGCTGTGATCAATTCCTCAGTCCATGTTTGGTTTTCGATGGCAATGTTGTTGATTATGAGGATCTTCTTGTACTCCTCTTCTCTTTCCTTATGGACTTGCTCCATATGGGGAGCAATCCTTATTTCTTTCACCTTTGTCTTTGAGCTAGAACCACCTGCCTCTGTCGTTATTGTGGTTCCGAAGGTAGGACCAGCCTTAGAGATAATTGGAGGGATGAAGTCTGGTCTACCCAAGATGGTCGATTGATAAGTAATCTGTCGTTCGGTGGTTATTGCTTCGGTGGTTGTTGTGATCAAAGCTTGAGACCCCAAAGCTTGAGATCCTGACCCTGATGCTCCACTATCTCCCCCTTGTGAGGGTTGAGCCGCAGGATCAGCCGGAGCAATTTCTTTGGGTTTCTTTTATTGTTCCATTTTTAAGGACACGTTGATCATGGGTTGGAGAGTATTCTTCAATTTTTCAATTATATCCGAAGCGATTGCAGCATTGGTTCTTTTGAGCTCATTTTCAAAGTGTGTCACTGCAGAATGTGATTGTTCCACAGTTAGCTCTTCAATGCGCTTATGAGCGTCAGACAGGTGCGTTGCAAAACCTGTCTCGTATTGAGAGTTGAAGGATTTTGTCTCATCACGAAGGTCAGTCAAGGCCTTCACCACTTCGGAGTTTGAGATCTCCAATTTATCTACCAATTCCTTAATACTCTTCTCAGTTTGCTCCTTAAGGAGCCTATGCCGTTCTTCAACTTGTTCAACAGCGGTATTGAACTTTCTCTCCAGAATACGTTGAATTTCGATATGATGATCGAGAATTCGTTTCTCTGAAGCCTTGACCAATTTATCCATTTTGTCTGTCAAGGATTTTTGGGCTTCAGCCACTTGGTCCTCAATACTTGCCTCGGGCTTCTTTGTGGGATCGAAGCCAGTATTGGATTGGAGAAGAGCATCCAGTTTACGATTTAGAGTCTTGTATTATTTGCCCAAGATAAAATCGGTGTCATCAAGACTCTCATCATCATTGTCATCATTTGTGATTGGGGCCATGTGAAAGGTAGCAAGAGTCTCCTCAGCTGAGGGGGGTTTTGACAATATGGTGGCTTCAAAATCATAATCTTCATCGAAGGGATACTCAGGGAGTTATATATCTAATCCAGAAGATGAAGTATGTAAAAAGGATTTAGAAGTGGTGATGATTGGTTGGGATGTTTGAGGGGCTGAGGTAGTGGGATTTTCAATGTGTGAGGTAATGGGTACGTACGGAGGTTTGAGTTGTGGAGATGGGTGGTGTTTCTGTTGTGTGGATGGTTGAAGTTTGTGGAGCAGTGGTTGGGGGTACATCCGAAGTGGATGTGTGGATTGTAGTGGTTTGCTCGGATGTGATGGTGGCAATGAAAGGAGCTGTTGTAGGAGGTGGAGGAGGTGGATTAGTGGTATATGGTGAAGTTGGTGGTCTGGTTTCATGAACTGGGAAGGATTGATGTTCCTCCTCTTCCTCTTCCTCCTGTATTGTTATAGTTGGAGTCCTGTTGGACTCCGAAGACTCGTCCACCACAGAGACCTTCTTAGACCTTTTGGATTGCCTTCGTTTAGGAGTGGCTTGCTCTGATGGTTTCCTCTTCTTTACTGCCTTCTTCGGACCACTAGGCCCACTGGTTAGTTTCCTTTTTCCTTTGGTTAGAGCCTGTGCTTTGACTGGAGCTGCTGGTATGATCTCTCGTACAGGATAAGGTATCTCAAGAGTGTTGCGGTAGGTGTTGACTTCATCACATTCCATTGGGACTTTAGAGAGCATCACTTGAGGGATTTGTGCACAAAACTCAGCAGGGACATCATCCAATGGAGGAACTGTAATGTGTGTGTATCTCATCTCAAGAAGATTAGGGTCATAAACAAACCCTATCTGTTTGTAGTGGGCATCAACGACTATCGCCCAAAATCTGGCATTGGAAATCTCAGTTCCTTTGAGTGAGTGATTGATGTGGGAGCAGACGTCAGCCCAAAGGATTGATGCAAAATCAACCTTTACATCATAGTAGACGCCATACAGCAGACTTTGGAAGGATTGACTCGTAGAGTCTAGACCAGAGGTCCTCCCAAACAGACATCTAAGGAAGATGCTGAAAAAGTACCTCCAAAGATCAGGAAGTTGTTTCTTCTTGAATGTGCTGGTGGTCTCCAATTGTGGTTCATGTCCCATGGCGTCGAACATGTCCACCAATTTTTCAGTAGTTGGGATGACCATCTCTTTGGAGTTGTAGAGTGGAAGATGAATGGCTTCAGCAAATTTCTCCTTCGTCAGTTGGACTTTCTTAGTTTTCCTTCTTGCATCAATGATCTCGTAGAACACAGACTTCACGTTGTTGTTGGTGTCGAATAGGGTATTTGAGGTGTAATGTGCCCTATGCACCAAAGTTGCAGGAATAGTTGGGGCGTGGGTCAGAGCATGACCAAGAACAGATACTTTCAGACATTCGACCAGAGCAACGAATGGTTGTAGGTAGAGTTTGGGATCAGTGCGAAGAACCAGGTTTGCAGATTGATTCTTAAGCACAGGGATGTAAATTGCCTCAGTGGTTTGCGAAGAACCTTCGGTCGCCATTGATATTTTGAGGAAGAAGATGAAGAGAAATTAGGGTTCTTGAGAGAATTCTTGTAGAGGAAGTTTGAGAGAGATGATCGCGTAAAGAGGTGAATTGATGGGTCGTGAGGTATATATAGTGTTCGTGGTCCCAATGCCATTTAATGCACGTTTGAATTGGTCCACTAATATTAAGACACCTTAGCACCTGCGCGTCCCACTAACCCTGCAAAAGTGGAAACGTCCGGCTGTCAGTCATGATTATTTGAAATTGAAGCGCCATATTCAGACGATCTTTTTGTTGTGATTCCCCTTGATTTTCTGTGCGACAGCTGTTCTATAACGTTCATTTAATTTAAAAGAATGTTTGTCTCTGTCATTATCATAAATGTGAAAATCATTTGAACAATAAATTGACTTCGGATCAACAAGGATGTTTGCAACCGATATGTATACCCTTCGGAGTATAAAAGTTTAGTAAATGTTATGTGCCGCTCCGAAGAGTATTGATAACACAATACTCCGAAGTCCATGGTTTTTCTCTTAACATTATTCCTTTTGGTTTTTCTTGAATATGTTTTGTTTTAACTTTGAGTGATGCATTGTGACATTTAACCTTGACTCTCCTGAATATTATGAAATGAAGATTTAACAAGTTAAAGTTCAGAATCATTCGAATCTTTTTGGAAGTCCATTTTTCATTCCGAAGTCTGTTTGATTCAATATTAGTCATAAATGTATAAGTCTAATCACCCCATTGTGAACTTGATTTCGCATTTAGAATCAAAGGTTTGATTGTTCTTTTGTGTTTCAAAATTTTCATACCAAATAATGGTAACATTATTTGCATTGAAATTTAAAATAATTTTCATTCTTGAATTGAGCATCAGAAGTGTTTTTAGAATTTGGATTGACCTTGAAGAATCTTTAGAAAAACTTATTCCATTTCATCAGTTGAAGTGTTTGGATACTATGCTCTGATGACAAGCCTTTGAGCTTCGTACACCACCCCAACTTTATCATTTAAGATAGATTACTTGAAATGTTCATATTCTCTACATGGTACTCGACTATGTTATAGGAGTTCCTTGTATTGTTATTTAAAACAGAAGTATAAGCCTTTGAATGCTGATTTATCTTTCTTTTGCACTCCCTTGTTTATCTTTTTACTTGTTTGTTGTCTTTGAATCTTTTGACACTTTGATTTCTGCTTATCTTTTTGTGTTTTTCAATTTTTCATTTTGAAGGTTATCTTTTCCTTTTTGGATTTTCTTATCCAAAGCATTAAATATTCACCATTTGGTTTCTTTCTGTGGTGCTTTTTGTTTTGTTTTGTACAATCCTTGAGTTTGAAGAGCTTCATTTAGTTCAATTTTGAAACATTAATGAAAAGAATTTTAAATTTGCTTATCAGACAATGTTGGTACTATTTTTGAAGAAAATTTCGGAACACTTGAATCATCCTGTCTAGTTTTGAGGCTACATGATTAGTTTGGTATTGAAGCGAGTCAAGTTCAGTATGGTGGTTAGGAATAGACATTATGTTAAGGATATTAGAATCAAACAAGGCTTCGACAGTTGTTCTATAACATTCATTATGTTAAGGATATTAGAATCAATCTTGCGAGTCCTCTTGTTCATAACTCTATAAGCCTTCGAGTCTTGAGAATATCCAAGGAAAATCCCTTCTTCTGATTTGTCATTGAATTTTGTCAAATGATCTTTCAAGTTTAAGATAAAACACCTTCAACCGAAGATATGAAGAAATTTGACATTTGGTTTTCTTCGGTTGAGTACTTCATAAGTTTTGATATGAAATCTCTTGTGAATGTAAGATCTATTTTGAGTGAAGCAAGCAGTAGAAATGGCTTCTACCCAGAAGTACATGGGCAAATTTACAAAAATTGAGTATGATTCTAGCTGCTTCACACAAAGAATGATTTCTCCTTTCTACAACACCATTTTGTTGAGGAGTGTAAGGTGCTGAGAAATTGTGACTAATCCCCTTTGTTTTTAAAAATCCATCAAGAGTTTGATTTTTGAACTCCGAACCGTTGTCACTGTGCACAGTTCAGACCTTCTTGTTCAGCATCACTTCCATTTTCTTTATGAAATTAATGATTTCTTCAGCAGCATCTGACTTGTTTCTTAAAAATAAGACCCAAGTAAACCTTGAATAATCATCAACTATCACAAGAATGTTTTTGTTCTTTCCTATTGACTCCACTGCGGATGGACCACACAAATCCATGTAGAGAAGTGAAAGGGGTTCGGTGATTTTAGGGTTGATCATAGTTGGATGCCTTTGTTTTGTTTGCTTGCCATGCTCACAAGCAGAACAAAGTGAGTCGTTATCAAATTTGAGAGCAGGCATACCACGAACCAAATCCATAGCCACTAACTTGTTTAAATCCTTGAAGTTCAGATGAGCAAGTCTCCGGTGCCATAGCCAACTGACATCGGAGTTGGCTTTGGAAAGAAGACATTGAGATTGCCCACCAGTTACAGGCTTTAGATTTAAGGGAAACATTGATCCCTTCCTTTCAGATTTCAACAATACTTCGTTTGTTGGTTCTTTTATGATGACACTTCCTTGGTTGTTGAATGTAACTGCATTACCTGTTCCAACCACCAATTGGATATACTTACAAGATTTTGTTTTAAACCTTCAACGAATGCAACCCTGCTGATTGTGAATTGGCCATTTGTTATTTTGCCATAACCCCGAATTTGACATGTTTCATTGTTACCGAAGCGTACATTCCCTGCATCATCCAAAGTCCTATAATCTCTAAGATATTCCTTCTTCCCTGTCATATGTCTTGAGCAGCCACTATCCATGTATAATTTTGTATCGTACCGCTCATTAGACATTACCTGCAATTAATCAAGAAGGAGTTGGTACCAATCACTCTTGGGTCCTCAGGGGAAGCGAAGGATTCTTGAATCCACTTTTCTACGGCCTCTTCTGATATTTCATTTGCATTTAAGTTGATCAGATTCTCCGAAGCCTCATGTGATGAACATGATTCCGAAGAGTCTGAACAAGATTCAGAAAAGTTTTTTGTCAAATTTGAGGAGTCCGAAGTGACTGACAAAATGCAAGTCTTCGAAACCTATTTTTGTTTGGATGATTTTAACCTTGAGGTTTTTGAGGTTTTCTTTTTATTTGAAATTTTTGAACTCATTGATGATTTTGAAGATTTGGTTTTTGCAGTGAGATTTTTTTTTAAGTCATTTCTTTTCTAGTTTTGTTTCAAATTTTCAATTGTCGATTTTCTTGATATCGAACTACACAACGTAGAGGTATAAAGGTACTCTTCGTATGCCAACTTGAAATCATTTAATGAAAGATTATTATCTTTAAACATATCCAAATTTTTGTCTAACCATTGATGGAATGTATCTATCAAGTTGTTGCCTTTTGAAAATGTTTTCTTTGTTGGTTTTTGAAATTTGGGATTGGGAAAGTTTGGATTAGTTGGTGTAAAGGATGGTTTGGAAGGCTAATTTTTGACTTCTGATACCTTTGAATCAATTGGTTTCGTTCCCGAAGTTGAAGCATTCACAGTTGTTGATTTTGAAGTCAAGTTTTGAGACTTCGGATGGTTAGGCACTTCATCACAAATATACTTCAACATAGAGGCTTACTAACCTCTTTATTTAAAAGTTGTAATCAAAAGGGTTCATATATCTGTTGTATAATTTTTATTTTAAAAAGATACTACAAGAATTAGTAAGTTGTATTTACATCGACCATATAAACCCTAACAATGAATAGTTGACCCCAATAGTTTGTGTCAGAATACCGCGAATCCTATTTAATTCGTCTAGCATTTTTGGTTCAGGCTGTTGACGCCCTCCGTGATACGGAGAGTAACCCAAACATAGCTCCATTTGTTTATTTGTAGTGGAAAAATGAGTTGCTTTATGGGTGATGCCTGTGGACATGGTGGCATACCAAATGCTTCATGTGGTATACGTGGTGGCAAACTAGATGCTATATGTCGCACATGTGTTGGCATATGATTGTTAAGTTTTATATACCCTAGATTCACTAATCATGGCAGTGGAAACATATAAAATTAATCTAAGGCACATAACATTTACTAAAACCTACAAGGATCCTACCTAATGATGTTTACAACTATAAGAGGGATTAAGAAAAAACAACCTTGAGCAAAACGAATTTGCTAATAAATCTTTGGTAAAGAACAATTCCACCAGTGCAAAGGAATGTAGTATCCAAAAGAGAATACCTCTAATGGTTCACACACAATTAGTCCAAATTATTTGGTTTTAAGAAAGGTCATTGTAAAACCCTAGAGAGGGATTATAGATTCTGCTGAGAGAGAAGAGAAAATTGCAGGTCTAATGAGACACAGGAATGAGGCAACAAATATGAGTGCTAGGGAGGTGTATTTATAGCCTCAAAGGATGCTTAGAGATAAATCTGATTTGAATTCAAACTGGATAAGGATAATTGATTAAATAATACAACTTATCTTTAATTAAAATCTTATACTTTTATCCTTTATTTTGGTGAACGAATTTTAAGAAGGTTTATCCTTCTAAATTTCGTCCTTATCCCTTAGGCTCCAATATTTCCATTGTCCAACTATTAAACAATTAATATTCAGTTCCTGCACTTTTAATTAATCCCAAATTAATATAAATTAGTATAAATTAATTCTAATTATTTCCAAACTAGTTTCTAATTAATTTATCATCACATGAAAAAGTAATAAACTATTTAGCTTTCTCTCTTAGTTAACCTAATACTATTTGGGCTATTAAGGGCAACCCAAAAAAGGCCCTGTTATTAATGAAAAGTCGTTACCAATTAATTATGATATTGGACACTATTCAAACAGCCTCCTACTTGGACAAGTCATCAACTACTATTGGTCACAAGTCTCCCACTTAATCAGCAGAGCGTGCTTCCTTAGCCACTTCTGAACTATGAATCATATTCTTAGAGACAACCCTTTAGATAAGTGATCAGCTATTCCTTTGTTCTATAAGATATCGTATGAACCGGAGACATGGATAAGAATCAATCTTGGGGTTCAAGATTATGTTTCTCAGTTTCCGATTTATGATGACCTTATCAGAGCATTAAATTGAACACATCAATCTAGTCAGGACTAGGCCTAGCACTACAATGTCAACATCAAATCACCTAAGGGCCTGTAGACATCGCTTTTCCTATTATGTCAAAAGGAATAAATAAACTTTGACTACATAGTCCTAGTCAACTCATCATGTCATACATGGATATACCTTTTATACCGCCCAGTTACGGTTGTGTTTAAGTAAACCAATGCATAACAGAATTGTAAACTAAAACTGATGCATCTCCGTTTGAAGAATAGAGGATATTATCATCTTAGAATTACTCGTGATTATATCCATGAAGTAATCTCTCTAAGTGTGGGTTTATCCAATACCTAAATTTTCATTTATGTATTCATGAATATTAGTTGCATCTCTATGCCATGTCCAATCTCCATTAGATATCAACTAATACTCTATGACAGTCTTAAATCACTACTTAATTCCAAGAGTACGATCGAATGTGGATGTTTGAGTAAATCAATACTCAGGATGTGGGTTCTAAAAATGCAAAATGGAACACAATAATAAACTAATGAAATGACTGCACTCATGTATATATTATGATCTCCACATAATAATCGTCAAATCAAATAAAGATTAATATTGTATCAATTCCAATATATCAAACAACATTAAACCAATTCATTGGCAATTCTATGCACATTGACTCAGAGGGACTGACAATGGCCTAGAACAATTATATTGACTATGATGTCTTAACTTTTGACAAACTTCCAACTTTTGATAAGTTTTCAATTGTAATGGTAACTGCTGAGAAATACTATGTGCGTTTGTGTGACATGGGTTCCAAGTCAAAATGACTTCACCCTTTCAATCACAAAAGGATCTCAACATAACTATTAATGTATGAAATAATAATAGTATTTCTGATGAACCCCATAACTATTAATGTGTGAAACAATAATAGTATTTTTGATGAACCCCTTTTTCCACATAGATTTCTTTATAACATCACTAGCTACAAAATACTCTAGCTCATATTGTTAAATCTGTTATGGTGTCCTACTTGGTACTCCTCCATGTCACCATTTATCAAGACCGCGAATCTGATTGCAAACATGGATCGTATCTTTACTTTAGAAAGCATGCATCAGCATAAACTTTTACACTGTATTCCTTGAGGAAAAAATCTTACATCTTCATAATATACTTAAGATGTCCTTGAATGCGATCTAAATTTTCCAAGAACTAATCTTGTATCTACCTAAGATACTTAAGATGATCTTGATTTTGTGATCTAATGATGTTGCCATGATTAAACTCGCAATGACTTGTCATGCTCAAGGTATACGAGACATTATGATCAATCCTTCCGAAGCGTATGAGACTCGACCCATCATTTTCCAATTCATCACTAGAATTGGGACATTAGGTCCTACTCAATGTCATGCCATGATGTATAGGCATAAACCTATTCTTAGAATCTTTTATCTTGAATCTCTTCAAGATCTTATCTAAGTAAATATATTGGCTTAGTCTTATGAGTCGTTCAAACCTATCTCCATAGATCCTCATACAAAGTTCTCCATCAAGTTTCTATCTCCATAGATTTTTCTATCATATAATGCATCTCCTGAGTTCTTCATAGCGAAACATTCCCAAGCTTTTACACTTTGCAACATTGGACTTTGTTTCCTATAAGACTTGTGTCACCAACATTCATAACAGGGAAGACTACAATGTTTCCACTAGCCTTGAACATATTTTGGCTTATATTTGCTTCTCGAAATTAAAACAATATTCCAGCTGCGAGATGCTCGTTCGAGTCCATTAATAGACCTCTCAAGCTTGCACACTCTATTAGGATTTCTGGACTGTATAAAACCCTTTGAATATGTTAGTTACACATCCCCTTTGTGTTTTCGTTAAGGAAAGCGGTTTTTTCTTCATCCTATTTGTCATATTTCTTAATCATGAAATGCAAGTAATATACTGATAGATTCAATCATTGCTATTGGCGACAAGGTTTTCTCAAAATCATATCTTTGAGTTTTGAGTGTAAACCATTGCAACCAACCTAGCTTTGAATGTGTGTGCATTCTCATCCATATCGGTCTTTTCCTAAAAGACCCATTGACACCAATGGTTTTTTTGAAACCAGGTGTGTGATCAACCAAATTCCAAACTTCATTATCATTCATGATCAATCAAATTCCAAACTTGACTATCATGCATGGATTGAATCTCTCTTTCCATCACTTCCTTTCATTTAGCAGCCTATGAGCCTACTATAGCTTCCTGATAGTTCTTAGGCTTATCTAGGCCATTTAACGTGCCACCACTTTCCTGATTCGGAAACCAAGGAATTCAAGTGCACGCCATTCTCTATCAAAATTTAAACAATATTTGAGGATGTGTCAAATTTCTAAGAAATATCTTTGCTTAGTCTCAACAGCTTTCTCAATCTTTAGTTGAGCGCTAGTCCCAACTTTAGGTTCTTCGTTGGTCGACTCTTGAATCTCATCAAGATCAATCTAGGTCCCACTAGCTTCTTAGAGTATAGGCTCCTATATTGGAATATGGTCATTCGAGCAACAAACACATTGTTCTCAAACGGTTTCTAAAACCAATTATTCCAAGAACTTTTTGGGATAACCAACGAAGTAACACATCTCTGATCTGGGTCCTAGTTTGTCGAGCATTTTGCAATGAACGAAACCTCACAATCCTAGACTTTCTCATGTGTTAGCAGGAGACAATCCTCACTTCACATCTCAGAGAGTGTCATGAATACCTTTTAGTTGGTACAAGGTTTAGGATTTGGCAACATTCTTTTGGTATGATTCCAAATATGTCGCGAAGCATATTATGACTCATCATGAACCAAATCAAAAAAATTGTTTTATCTGTCACACCCCCAAACCACGATGGCGGAATCGTCTGAGGGCGGAACGGGACATAGCATCACAACCATTGCATACATTGAAACATAAGTAGATAACAACCATCATACATTATAATTGGAAAGTTACATTGTTCAAACGATATTGTTTCAACCCAATTACAGTATGATAATGAAATAAGTAAAAGAGACGTCTTCGCGTCTCATTCCAAAAGGTTAGTCGGACCTGACTAATTATTCCCTGAGAATACAAGTAATTTGAAAGAGTGTCAACATTACGTTACGTTGGTGAGTTCATAAGATTTTTGTATTGAGAAAATCCATAGTCCCTTTTTCCTTGTAAAGAGATAGTGTTTGAAAGCAGAAAATCCAATATTTTCATATAAGTGAGTCGTAGTCTTAAAACCCAAAGACCGAAAATGTATACGTGTTTCTATACTTGAAAATAGTATTACATAGTCTTATTCTTGTACGAAACCATGTAAATACATGTTTATTCGTAGATTAATTGTAGATCTGATTCCGTAAAACCTTTACATAGGTAAAATCGTACTTTTATTTATATCTTGATAAAATGTAGTTTTAATTTCCATAAAACTTGTATGTATAAGTAAAACCATACTTATATTTGTAACTTGTTAGAATGTAGTTTTAATACTATAAAACTTGTTTGTATATGTAGATCGTACTTATGTTCACATCTTAATGAAATGTAGTTTTAATTTCCATAAAACCAGTGTGTATAAGTAAAACCATACTTATATTTGTAATTTGTTAGAATGTAGTTTTAATACCATAAAACTCGTATGTATAAGTAAAACCGTACTTATATTTGTATCTTGATAAAATGTGATTTTAATCCCATAAAACCCGTATGTATAAGTAAAAACCATACTTATATTTTGTGTAGAGCAACATGTAGTTTTATATTTATATAAAATCATTTGAAGATGTTTTTCCCCAAACTAAGGATATTCGTTGTCGTTCATGTGAGTTATTATAACCTTGCTGTGACTAGTATGTAAGCCTGCCATGACGTTCTTCAGGCGTCGCAATGTTAAGACATTTGTCACCCCAGACCTGCAGGTCTAGCTGTATAGATCTATACACAACTATCTCGCTCATGAATGATTAAGGTTATAATCCAGGACTTAATGCGTACATCTTTCAGTACTGTGAAGAAATGTCTCACATAACCACCCAACGTGATGTTTTATCCTAGTTCGTACTGAAATAAAAACTCTTTTGTATTTGTAATTATCAAGATATACTCATGATAATTATAGTGTAAAATCTTGCTTGTAAATGTAGTGAAAACTCCTTTGTATTCGTAATTATCAAAATGTCCATGATAATTATAGTATATAAATATACCGAAAACTCCTTTACGTTTGTAATTATAAAATTGCCCATGATAATTATAGTATGTAATAATTATATATTTATATAAGGGCTAATAACATAAAAACCACTACATTTTGGTCAAAATCCGGTTTAAGCACTATATTTTTTTTTGTTCTAAAAAAACCACTCATACTTTCAAAAAAATTCATAAAAACCACTCATATTTTCAAAAAGATACATTGCGACCATTATAACAAATTAAAGTCATGATTGTATGTTGCCAAATCGGAACACTTCTTACCCCGTCGCATTCAAAATTTAGTGGATTCAATTGGACACTGTATGCATTCACAACGTGGCCGAAGAGTTGTAATTACGAAAACTAAAATTATATGTAGACAACATTATGTATCATTTTCACTGCAATGAAGTTCCAATATTTGCTTAAAATGTCGATATGAAAGTTTTCACATAACCTTTCGATAAAAAAATCGTTAAAAGTTATAAAATAAAATGAATAGTGGTCAATATGGAATTTTTTGAAAGTATGAGTGGTTTTTATGAAACAAAAATAAATATAGTGGTTAAACCAGAATTTTGCTCAAATTACGGTGGTTTTTATGTTATTAACCCTTTATATAATTATCTTTAGTATTTCTGTCGTATCTTTGTCGTTCGTTCCATAAATTATACCCATTATATTTTATATAGATGTTTTCGTTGTGTTAACGTATTTAAGCCTAAAAGATGTCAATGAGTTGAAAAGTATAATTTCTTACATCTAAGACACTAAATATACTAATAAGATAAATTTAAAGTTTATCAACATGTCATGGCAAGAAATTTGTTTTAGTCATCTTACATAAGTGATGACAACATATCTTTATTCATGCGTTATACATAATAGTTTACTTTGATTCTTTCTTTATCTTTACTAGCAACTCTAAGCCGGTTACCATTTTTAAGGAATGCATTCTTTTCCTTTCGTTTCACTTCACACCGTTACTTTTCTGTTTGGGACAAAATCTGTTGAATCAGCATATCCTTCACGAGAATCTGTATATCTCGTTCTGAAAGTGTTGAAACGACGTACCGCTTTTTATTTTAACAATTAGACATCATTACCTTTCTTTCTATGTATAATACACAACATTTGACCTTGTAGGCTTGTATAGTTTTACTATTGAAGTTGATCTATTATTTCTGTCAACTTCCTTCTTTTCCACTCTTGACTTTTATACTACTAATTGTATACTAATTGTATACTTCTTGTTAGCTTCTATACTTCCGCAATCCCCTTCTATACGTTCCACTTTGCAATCTATATGTATTATTTTCTTTAAATACATATCTCTTTTCATTTCGTATAAATATATGCTACTATTACACCACCATACTTATTACTTTTATTCTGAATTCGTCTTTAATAAAATGTCATTTTCATATACTTCTTACTCATCTCTTATATTATATATGTATTACTTTCATTAATACATATGTTATATCACTTTTGTCTCATGTTCTTTCCACATCTCGACATAATAACAATCTAACTACTTCTTTCATCTTCTTTTATTATTTATGAGATTTCATCCTCATTTACTCATCATGTTGGATGGTATCGTCTCTATTACATTTTTCATCTTCTTGTATACTCAGTGTACCATTCTCATATTGTTATTTATGTTTTAGTACATCTTTGCCCATTCTTATTTCTCACATTAGTACTCAGTTTAGTACCAGATCTTCTGCTTACTCTTTCCTCACGGTATTTAAATTGTTTATCATGATTGATTCAAAATTTGTTTTTTTCTAATCACTTATGGGACTTCATACATGTTGCATACGATAATTCATATTCCCATACTTACTACATTTTTCATAATATTACTATCTTGTGGTGTATTTATGTTTCACAAACCACATTTATTAACTTCTCGACATATGCTTGCAAGTTCTTAATTACATAATATACATATATATATATATATATATATATATATATATATATATATATATATATATATATATATATATATATATATATATATATATATATATATATATACCTGATTCCCTTTTGGTTTAAGAACTCAACTAGATATTTTTAAACATTTTCGTCCCATGACAATTTCGTGACACAACCTTCAAACACCATTATCACTAATTACTCTTTACTGGTTATAGTTATTGCTAAAAAAATAATTTTCTTACCTTTACACCTTTTACTATCTCTTCCATGGGTTATAAACTACATACTTAACACATTACTTTATTCTTTCATTTAAACTCCACTTCTTTACACTATATATATATATATATATATATATATATATATATATATATATATATATATATATATATATATATATATATATATATATATATATATATATATATATATATATATATATATATATCTTTACAACATTATATATTTCATATAAAACTTACTTCTTATGTATCTTTAGGTGATACCCAACTGTCATTTATTTTCTCGTCATCTTTCGTTCTTTTGTATTTCGAGGCAATTTGCCCAATACATCATTTTACTCTTTTGCTTCATACTTTATAGTATTCTAATTAGAATACCTATTTCATAACGACTTTTATACTTTTATACATTATATTTTTATATATATCCCAAAACTTACTCATGCTTTTACATTTATAAGCACGTATGAACATATATATATATACATTTCTTTGTATTTCATGGTTACTAGCCATGTACTAACCATTTCTCACAATCTTTTGAGACTTTTAACCATTATTCCCATTCGGAAGTAGTAACTTCTTGTCTGTTTATCATAGTTCTTACATTATGTTAAATTCTTCGTCTACTACTTGTTTAGATATTTACTCTTTTTCTTTACTTCATATCATTTATGACCTTTAGTCATTTTGCTTACACGCTTTTGGTTTTCTTCAATTAACATTCCTCATTATACTCTTTCATTACTGGTATTTCTTTTTTTATTTCATTCATTTGGTTGCGGAATTTATTTCCTCATAACCAATATTTTATCATCATTTTCTTTAAAGTCTTTCATTATATTCTTCTGATTATCCTCATCATTTGTTTCATCTTTTATTTCTTGCCTAACATTTATTTAGGCATTCAACCTTTAATTCTCACTTTATGTTCATTTAATCACATTACAATAATGCAATTTACTTTAAATATTATAGTCTTTGACAATTTCTCATGCATCATTCTTTTCCCCCATTTGGGTATCTTACTTTACTTTTATTATTCATTATAACATTGTACTATAACTTACTTAATTGATAAATCTTTGGACACTTTCATACATCTTCTTTATAAATTAGTCTTCTTCTCCCCTTTAGCATTGTCATCTTCTATCTTTAGCTATTCTCATCATTTCGATCCTATCGTTCCACAACGATTTTCTGCTTCCCTTATGCATTTATTATTCGCACGACTTTCAGATAAGATTCTGAATTGAATGATTATACCCAATGCACACCACTTATTGGTATTAAACTCTTTCTTACTGCTCTTTTACTTTTACAAAATTTATGTACTATTAATACACTCCACTTATAATTTTCATTCTTCATGTAAGAGTCTTACAACTCTTATATAGGTAATCAATACCCATAATTCCTCTTTAAATCGCTCTTATTCATACTTCCTCTAGCCTTGACAGGCATATACTTTAATGTCTTTCAATCTGTCTAAAAATATTAATTATCTCATTATTTCTTTTACTTTACCATACTAAGTGGTACATATCCACTGCATTAACTTTTAATACTCATAACCTTACTGGTTGTTATTACATAGGCATATAATTCCTATGTTTTACTTAATACTCTCTTCAAAACCTTACCCGCCAGAATACCATAATTCCTTTGTGATTCCACCAGTCTCAACACATATCCTGTGATTATGATAATACGGGCCCATATTACCATAATCACCTATACATATTGATCTGCTGTTACCACAAGGTCTCATGGGACACTGGTTCCTTTAACATATAACACCATTATAAATACATAGTGATCAATACTAAAAATCTTACTACTTTATAAACATCACCTTTAATAAGTTTAGACGGTTACGGAAAATATCATATAATTTTCCTAACGGTCAAATTTTTTGCTCACTATAAACGTTAGCGTAACACTTCTTAGTGCTATATATCTACATATTTTAAATAATGCATAATGTCTTAATCATTTAAGACATCATATAACATACTTTATAAACTATCATTTCTATAGCATGAGTTTAAGCCTAGGAGTGGAACAAGCCAATCCTAATTCGCTTAAACTATGGCTCTGATACCAACTTGTGACACCCCATTTTTACTGTTTGCAAATACTATGGTTTTTCATTTAAATACATGAATACAAAAATACGGTTTATCAAAAACCGATAATTTAAACGCTTAAAACAGTGGGTGTACAAATCCATATCAAACTAACCATAGTAAGCCAGAAAGGATTAGACCTTGAGTCCAAGGTAGGAGCTAATTCGAGCTCTACTCCAGCTAAACCTCATCCAATTATAGCTTATCATCTTAACCTGGAATACATGGCAAAACAAAAAATACGTAAGACAAAATGTCTCGTGAGTTACATGAGTTTTAGACTCAAATCTTTAACTTCTTTTTCCAACTTTTATTTAAAACTTATCACATAAAGCATCTTTCAAAACTTTATAGTAATGATATACTATACTCTTTACTTTTCAAAATCATTTCATAATATACTTTGCAAAGATAACATCTTTCAAAACTTTATAGTAGTAACATACTATAACTCTTTACTTTTTTAAAATCACTTCATAACATATTTTGCAAAAATAACATCTTTCTTACTTTCTTGGACATGCTATGAATGGAAAGTCCTTACCAATTAGTTATGATCTTGGACACTATTCCAACAACAATATGCTATTTGTTGTGTATGTTGTGGCACACTTGATGCTGTTCGTGAAGTGGTTGAAGGGGAAGGACCCGATGATGATTCCTTTGCGCTCCTATACATTTTCATCATGGGGAAAGCACCTTAAACCCTAATAAATGGGTGCATGCTCTATAAGAAGGAGCTTCAAGTTCCTTATTCGTCAGCATAATCTTCGTGTCTGGCCAACACCAGTCGTGAAATTAATGATACAGTTACATAAAATTGTTTTTAAAAAAAAATTATAGTTAATGTAAGTATAACGAACCCATGCCATCATAAAGACAACACATACATCCTCCCAACCCATCATTTTCGGTTTTCCGCCATACTTACATCCTAGGAATTTTACTTTTTATACTCGCGTGCAAATCTCTATCGGCAGTACGAAGACATCTCCTAAATCCACACCTAAAAAATTAATATTTGAGTAATTAGATACTTTATTTATATATATATATATATATATATATATATATATATATATATATATATATATATATATATATATATATATATATATATATGTATGTATGTATGTATGTATGTATGTATGTATGTATGTATACACACATGTGTGTGTACATACATACATACTAAAAATATTTACTATAAGTTGAAACATACCTTCAACGAGAACAAAATTCTCGAGACGGAATACTTCAAATTTTATACCTATTCTAGTCATCAAGGAAACATGTCGCATTATAAATAACTTATTAATAACAATTCAAAATATTAAAGTAATAATTTTAGATTTTATACCTATTCTAGCCATCAAAACTCTTGATGAATGAAAGACACTCGAATGTTATTGGGCCAGTCTTTTCCCATTCAAGAGAACTAATACACAAGTTGTATCATTGTTACATCTGTTATCACATATAACAAAGGTAAAAGTAGAAAAATAATCGAAACCTCATGATTTAATAAACATGAAATATTTGTAAAATATCAAACCGTACTTAAAAGACTTTCATATGGTATTAGCCTAATTTTAAAACAAACGTATGAGATTAAATTAAACATGTCTTTTAAACCATTGTTTTTAAAAGATTAATATTGAATTTGGTACCACGAGCATATTAAACAATTAAACCCCCTGCCCGAACTACCCGAAGACCCAATGAAGATATTACGGGCAAGTCCTCAGTAACACCACACACCATTTCGCACCTCTCTTCTCTCTTCCTCTTGGATTATATCTACAGCTTTCTCACGCTTTTCATACGATCATCATCCGACGGTTCACAATGCACGCTACCTCCGGCATCTCGTTCGTTAGCTCTTAGCTCCCAAAACCTCTAGATCTGCTTCATCAGTCGCCGGATCTCTCCTTTCGTAAGTTTTTCATCTCAAAATTTCATTCAATTCCTTACATTTTACCTCCTTTTACCGTTTCTTCAACTTAAACCCGCGTCTCGAACGTTGATTTCGAAGTTTTCCTTCGTTCGTTCAAATTTCGCAGTTCTCCTGCGAGAATTTTGTCGTTCTGACGAAACTATGTATTCTGTGTAGGTGTGTTGCCGGTCATCGTGATCTTACTTTTAAGAAATGGAGACGATTCATGGCGTCATCGATTATAGCGTGCTATTGTACGCCGGTGAAGCTTTAGCTACTTTTCTCGTTTCTACTTTGCTTCGACTCCAGTTTGTCACACTCAGCCAGGTTCGTTCAGGTTTTAACTTTTAAGTTCTTAATTTGCGCCAAATTTGAACTTTACTATTGCATGTATTGCTAATATGCGCTTTTATTTCGTTTTTTTAAGATTTTATTGTTCATTAGATTTCTTTTTGAATTAAAAAATTTCCGTGGACTTTGTTTTGGATCAGATTTTCGTGTGTACTGATTTGATGTCAGTTCTGTCTCGTTTTGTTTTGTTTTATTTTCAATAATTTGAAGAAAAAAATTTACGCTTTTTAGAGTTGATTTTCTTGGAAAAAGAAAAGGTTAATGTAAGATTTAATTTTATTATTTTTTCAGGTTTCAGTGCATGAAAGTTTCAAAAGTAATCCCAGTTTTTTCTAATTAGGCTTAATAATTTAGAATTTAGATATCAAATTAATTCTATTTTGGAATAGATTACAAAAATGGTCCATCTGGTTTCTAGATTTTATCACGTTCGGTCCAAAATTTCCGAAATTTTATTTTGATTTTGTTCTATATATCTTAAAATAATGACCAAAATTCTATCAAAATCAAAAAGTCACAGAAACCAAAATCAATCTGAAAGTTTGAAATAATTACCAACATCGAAAATCACGAATTAAAATAGATATGAAGTATATTTCAATTTTGAACTAACATCGTAAAAATCAGAGAATAGATTACTATTTTTGCAGTTAATTCTGTATTTTAAATTCACAAAGTATAAATAAATAATTGTGGGTTCAACTTCAAGCATTTAAGTAATTAATAATATAAATTTGGAACGAGGACAATGGGGTGCGAATATTCCAAAACTGATGCCACTTTCTTAGCCACTTGCTTTAGGGAAAGTGATGTTATATCCACCAAAATCATATTTTATATTCTTTTTCTTGTTCCAAGTTTTCATACACTAGGTACACCTACTCCTTCTAAATTAGTGTTATATACTATAATTTGACTTTTGAATCTAAATTAAAATTTTAAAATAATAACAATATGTCTAAATGAACGATTATAAATAAAAAAATCCAAATGCAAAACCGATAAGTCAACATACTCGGGCCAAAAGTACATATTTGTTCACTATTGCAAAAATGATTCCGATACGTACACAACAACTTTTATCCATACATAACAATTAATGCTTTAGTAGTGTTGTACATTATGCAAAATAAATGTTAAATTGTTGTGTATGGAGAAAAATTGTTGTGTGTAGATCACTTCCTTAATAAAAAAGCACTTATAGCGTAAAAGTTCGATAATTTTTACTTATTCGAAGTTCAGGCATCCTCTGGATTTTTAGCCGAGAACCATAGAATCAAAGGAGACTCTGAAACAACATGGTACTCTAAGCCTTTGGAAGCAGATGATGATGATGAAGATGATGATGATGATGATGATGACGATGATAGGAATGGGGAGTCTGAAGAAGGGGAGGAAGATCCCAATTCCAATGATGCACCAAATCGTATTGACAACAACAAAAACAATATAAAGAAAGACGTAACTGAAGGTGCAAGTGGTGATGGGGAAGAAGAGAACGGTGAAGACCAAGAACATGATGATGACGATGATGATGATGATGATGGTGAAGATGACGACGAAGATGATGATGATGATGATAATGATAATGATGGTGGAGAAGATGAGGATGATGATGATGACGAAGAGGAAGAAGAAGAGGAAGAGGAACTCCAACCTCCAAAGAAGAGAAAGAAGTAGTCGAATACTTCACTTCGAATGTGTTACTCTTTAGTTTTGAGGTTTTTCTAGGATAATTGTCGTTGTTCAGTACTGATTGACCCTAATTTAGCAGTTCTGGAAAATAAAGTTTCTATGGATGGATATTTACTTGTTTAAGTTTTATTTTAGTTTTATAAATCGTTGATAATCGATTGATTCAATTCTCCGAGCAAATGAATTATTTCGACTCATTTTATTTAAAATCTTGAGATTTACTAACTTATGATTTCCCTCGCTTTGAAGTTATGAATGTGTGTGAATTGAATTTTAGGTGTTGGTTGTATTTTGTGTACGTGTTTATAATATATGTATGTATATAGCATATCTTTATTTTTTTTTTGAACGGCAAATCAATCCTACTCCTATGTATATAGCATATCTAACTCACTATCGGAAAACAATAAATAGGGAACACCAAATAGAACACGTAGCATCTAAACAGCCGTGTCCTATTTGGTGACAAATAAGTGAATAACTATTAAAAATAATTGTATCATTTTCGTTTTATTTTGTATGTCCTATTTGATGATTTGTTTTGAGACCTGTCCTCTTTTGTGTATCATATTAGTTGACATGTTCTATTGAAAATTATATAACTATATCCTATTGAAAACAACAACCGAAAAACAATATAAATGTATCCTATTAAAAATAACTGTATCTCAAAGTCGTATCCTTTTTGTGTGTTATCATTTAGTGTGTCATATCGATGATAACTGTATCCTACTTGCGAGAGTGTTCCCTATAATGAAAAAACTAATCTTTATCCTATTTTTAATAATTTTATCCTAAATTTTTAAATTTTTTTCCTTATAATAACTATCTCTATATAATTGCTTTAACCTAATATATTTCAAACCATAATAGCCAACTTGTTCTTCAACCGACTTGTTTTTCATTAACTGTCAGGTATTATTTTCTTTCTTTTATTAATCTTTATATATTAGAATATATATAAATTTAAGTAGTTTTATTTTGATTAGTAATTGATATTATTTATGTTTGTTTGGATTATAGCTTACAGAATTAATCATGGAGTCATCGTTGTAGATTAACTTTTTAGTAACCTACTTTCAAAATTGAGGTATATTTCTTTCGATCTATTATTCTAACTATGTTGTTTCATTTATTTTGTATAAACTACATTCATATCTATTATGCATACCCGTCCAAAATTAATCTAATAGAGGTTAATTTTTATAGTCCTTGTTTTGGGACTGTTTTTTGAATAGGTTGTCTCATTTAGCATGTGACTTTGTATTACCATATTTATTATTTAAGAAAAGATTGGTAGATAAAAGACTCCAGAGACGTTACTAGTCGTCACAATGATGATAGCCTATGGAATTAATTATAGAGTCATCGTTGTAGATTAACTTTTTAGTAACCTACTTTGAAGAGAGTATTTGAAAGGTTTTCTGCAAATCTATGAACTAAAACCCTAAGTTCACATGCAACCTAGATTGGATCTATATTTTCTTACTTTGAACATGTAACTAATTCCTAAAGGCCAAACAAAAATTAACTAAAAGAATAAATCAGAAAAACTAACCTTTAGTTGTTTCTTGCAAGCTAAGCAGCACATGTGTCCTGCCTCAAATGAGATCACGCCCATAAGCTAGGGAACTCGAAAAACCAGAGAGAGGGAGAAAAACCCTTAAAATTTCGTGGTCCTTATGGGGTAATGGGGCTCCCTATTTATAGCCTCAAGGGTTTAACAGATACGCCTTACAGATAATCCTTATTCGAATTCAAACCGGATAAACCTTTTATCTTTAAATTCAAACCCTTATTTATCTATATATATAATTTGAAAATTATGGATATAAATATCCTAATTTTCGTTCTCCATAGATATACTATAATTATCTATTGCTCAACTATTGAACAATTACAAATCATCCCCTGCACCTTTAATTAATTCAATTAATTACCAAATTAATTCCAATTAATTCCAGATTAATTTCTAATTAATTAATGTAGTTTCTAATTAATATATTATCACCATAATATATTAATAAACTATTTATTTTATTCTATTGGTTTATTAATCACATAATAAATCAACATTTCTCTCTCCCGGTTTTTCTGTTCAACCTCTAGCTATGAGGGCAACCCAAATGGACTTTGCTACTATCAATTAGGTAAATACAAATTATTAGTCATGGCTTAGACGCCTAATCCAACAGTCTCCCACTTGGATAAGTCTATGACTATAATTGCCAGTTAACCTTCTAATTGACAAGCAAATTGTAGCTTCTTAGAAACTGCTGCCGAACTCTGACCTAGTCAGTTCTGTCCATTGATAAGTGATCAGATGATCCTCCGTCCAACAAGATATTTTCAGACATGAGACATGGATTGAGATCAATCTCTGTCTGACACACTGTTTCCCGATTTCCGATTTTGCATATGACATAAGACTTCCAATTGAACATATCAATTTAGTCCCGGCTGGCCAGCACTTTAGTCAACTTCAAAATCATCGAGAGGCCTACAGATATCTATTTCCCGTTAGGGTCAAGGGACGAATAAGCTTCGACTCATATGCTTATATCTTTTACCAGACAAATCATTCACAACAGCACGTTTTATAACACCGAGTTACCGATGCGTTTTCGTACTATCAATGAACAACCGCCTCATAAATTATAACTCATATCTCTCCACTTCAAGACCATAAGATATTATCGTCTCAACATTGCTCGTGATGTAATCCATGAAGCAATCTATTGATCGTGGGTTTATCCAATACTCAAATCTACATTTCCAAGTACTCATGAACGTTGCAGCAATCTTATTGCTATGTCTAACTCCTTAGATAATCTACAAACCAATTCATGACAGTCTTTCTTCATACTTACTCCCTAAAAGTTTGAGTGACTGTGGATATTTGAATAATCCAATTATTCAGGAAGTAAAACATGCTAAAGTGAAACATAAAATCTGACTGGCAACTACTCCTGCTTATTACCAAGTCTCCACGAGGTAATCACCAAGTCGGATTTATCATAACTATTATCGGTTTCTTATTCTCTTTTGAACTTTCAATTCAAGCCTTTTATATCTATGTCTATTTTAACTCAATGACCTTTTCACTCTTTCTATGTATCCAAGTGTCTAACACTTATACACTTTATTGCAGATAATCCAATTGGATACTCTTCCAATAATATCTCAATTTGTCATTCTGTCTTTCTCTTTCACAACTCCATTCCGGTGATGTGTACCGTAACTTCCCATGGTTCTCGGGGTCTTTAGTATACATGACTACACCCTAAGACTATTTCGAGACATCATGATGTGCCGGTGAACCACACGCGCTCCATCAGAAACCAACGAAACTCTTTAACCATTAAGTCCTACAGCACTACGTCCTGGTGTAAACAATTACTGATTTGAAACTCCTTTCAAATCATTCACCCTAATCATTTCCTAATGATTTCTCACGTGTGTTTAAAATCCATTTAGTATTCTCAGCTAGGTCATGTCCTGAATCCAACTTACTATGCTCTAAGCATCAAGCCATCAGGATATGTTCATAACACTTCTGATCGGTCCAAGAGGCTTGTGGAACCTGATGTAATCTCATTCTAAACCCTTTCGGAATCCGAAGATTACTAATAATCCTTGTGTCATGACTTCCGGAAACCATTTCCTTTCGGAGACTCTTTCTTATGCATCTTGAATCTCATCAAGATCATATTCTCAATGGCTAGGTCTATACTGTCAGTTTCATCTATCCGATAGATGTGTGTAAACCACGTGAGTATGTTGCACCTTCTTTATTTCTTTCATGCCAAGTCATCTCACTTTGCAATGATAGGAAACTCTTTTCCTGGGTTTATGCATCTTGAATCTTATTAAGATCATATTGGCAGAATTTCAATCTATCTAATAGATGTTCACGACCACTTAAGTATGTTGTATCTCTTAAAGTCTTTCATAGCGAACCGTTTCTTAACACTAAGTCATTACACTTTGTAATGATAAGAGACGTTTCCTAGAACCAATATGTAACCCACATACATGTGATAGCAGATAACAACGATACTCCAACTGGCTTTGATACGGTTATATGACTTTTTCGGACTATTCACAAAATCCAAAACTTTTGGCACATTTTGCGAAACCGAAATCCAAACCTTTCTGACATATTAAAGGAAATCTTTCGGGCTATTCACAAAATCCAATCCTTTTGGCCTATTTTGAGAATCCGAATATCCTTTCTTGCGAGATGCCCATGGGATGAATCCCGGGGACATGTACCTTTTGTAATGGCATGCTCTATGTGAGTCCCTATTAGTGTGCCTGTAAACCACACACGCTCCATTAACGACTCACACTATGCCACGTAGAATCCTCTCGGATTTCATCTTCTATTGAGAGTGCCTCTCTCAGAATCAATTGCTTGACCCCAAGTGATGACTCATTCATCCAGATGTTCTGTAAGTATATTTCTATGTTCCATTCTTTTGATGATTCAATTACTCTCACTGGTTCCTAGACCAGTTGTAAAATCAATCAAACTGTCACATAGACTGTGTCTCGCGCTAAGGTTCTCTTATTTGGCAGCAACCGGGCTCACCAATGCTTCCTAGTAGTCAGATTACTTATCCGTACCATCTTTAGTGTTTTACCACTAATCGGTATGTCACCTAGATCATAACTCCTTATGACGGTGACCAAAACTACAGGTCAAGCGAAGAGAGGGTATGTCAGGTTTAACAGGAATCCGATTCCTAGTCAAGGCCCAGTGGTGACTAAAGGTTCTTTCACTTGGCTAATCCTTGAACTCCTTCAGGATTATTCTTACTCCCACTGTTCCTTAGAACATGAGCTCTTTCTAAAAGGACTCTTCTTTCAAAGGATAACCGGGATGGTTAATGAAATGACATCGCTGATCAGTTTCAGGCTTGTCATGAGATTCATACGAATGCTACATGACCTTAGACTTTCTATGTATTAGCGGGACGATCCCAGCTTTACATTTCAGACAGTGTCGGCATAACCTACTTAGTCTAAGATATGGTCGGAATATGGTTTCTGCGGTCTGACTGGTTGAATATTTAATTCATTGAAATACTAATCAGAAACGTATATTATACATCGAGGATCAAAACTATTTCGATCAATGCTCCATCATCTTCCCTAAGACACATTATAACCATTAATGTTCTTGGAAGAGGATAAACTGTGAAACATTTTCTCAGTCTATGTTGTCACTCAGGTTCTGTTGATCTTATACTTCCTTTGAAATTCTTGAACACTTCAAGGTTCCAATCAATCGCTTATTCCGATAAGCGAAGCCATATTGTCAAACTATTTGGCAATTATCATGAAGTATAACTAATCGTGTTCTGTTCGATGATTCGAGCAATACACAGTAACTTATGTGTCTGTTGCTCAAAATCTTAAGGTCTTTTACATCTCTATGTAAATTTATGACTTTGTTAATATTGTTCAAGACATGCAATCATCACCTGACTCCAAGTCAATTGATTCCAAAATCCTATCCATTGGATCTTTGGGTGATGCATTTCATGCAACAACTGATTTTATTGAGAACTCAATTCATCATGTGACTCTAAGTCAAATGATTCCAAAGTCCTGTCCAACTGGACCTTTGGTTGAAGTGATTCTCATAAAATTCACTTTAACAATCATAAGGAACACAATTCATAAATCCAATCCCATTGGATGTATCGACATTCAAGTTATTACCATTTACGTCATCAACACATTCACACAACATTTCGAGGACAATTAAAACAATCATGTTTTAAAAGAAAAATATTTTATTAAACCAGAATTATCCTCAGAACAATGTACTATGCGAATCCATATCATATGTATCTATAAACTAATAACAAGAACAAATATCTAGCCTAACTCCAAAAAATTCACGAGCTTCAGATCCAATCCGAATATGCTCCTGTGCGACAACATCCCGCATCCTACAGAGTCCGTGCATACAGAGCAAATATGAGAAATACATCTTGTATCAAGGAAATGAGGATCAGGTATTCTGAGTTTTAAGATATTACTGAGTTTGCCAAACAGTTTGGCTTTGGAGCATTTTTCCAATCTTTCTGTGACTGTGTCCCACCTTATGGATTCCCAGTTTGAAATATCGAACAATCGGTCCAGACGATCTGGATCATTTCTTGATGCACCTTAATACTGGACTCAATCCTGAAGCAGTTGAATCAATGGAACTATGCTTCTCCATGAACGACTCATACAGAGTCGACATTGAATGCATTTCCACGATTGTCTTATCCGATTACCCTTTCTGTTCATCTGGATGAACAGATCAGCGAGTCGAGCTAATGCTTAACTCCCGATCACAAAGGGAAACCGGTTTTATATTGTTCGCCTATGTATCCCTCAATCTCGGGAACACGTAAACTGGTGCTACTTCCTTCTAGCTTGCAACTTCAAGCTCTTTGAAGATCCTAGTTCGTTCCCTTTATTCAACCAGTTCTCGGAACCTTTCCTCAACCAGCTGCGCTAACTTATCTGACCCCAGGAATTCTAAATCCCTGCGGAACTCGGGGTCAATGATCAATAGCATAAGGAAACGAACTTCCTTGGACTCAATAGCCAAGGAGTCATGCTCATCACAAGCTGCTGTGTGATGCCATGTTTGGGAGCGGACACTCAGTCGGATATGGTTCGGCAGCAAAACTAAGAACTATTCTCTAATTCCAAAACCATATCACACAGTCAAGGCCAGTCAGCCTTACCATATTTAACAGGTGCTTTCTGAAGCTCTTAGAAATGGGTGAAGGAGAGGAAGGAGGAGAATGACACTTTCTTCAGACGTATATAAAATTTGAATTTATTAGTTTAATTAATCCTTTTAAATAATTACCCAATTTATTATTTAACAAGGCTAGGATCCAAAATACCCCAACTATGTTGTGAAGAGGGATGCCGTAATCACAACACATTGGTCATTAAGGTAGATAACATTTATCAATTTCAGTCTTATGAAATTTCTAGATCTGTGAGATTCATTGAACTGTTCAATGGCATGTTTAATCTTGGATATGCCCCACCGTTTGTGACTGGGATGCCGACGATCACAAACCGGGTGTGAATAACCATCCAAATTAGCTTGGTACTCTCGGGGTCAATTACCATCTCAAATTGATGTGCCGGTTAACCACACACGCTCCATCAACAATGATAACACCCGAGAAACCCATTGCTACTCTTTATGAACCCCTATTGGTGTGCCGGTAAACCACACACGCTCCACCAACGTTTCATAAAGTGCAATGTGTAATTTCATGGATTAGCATCAAATTCACATTTTTCCTAAAGTAACTAGATTGGGAATTTTTGTAAAGTGTTCTAGTACTTTGATCGTTATACTTTTAATGATTAAGCGGTCCTATCAAACCCGTTCGGTTAACGACCCTCCACTGATCAGGCGAGCGGTGGGTGAGAGTGTACACCCATTAGACCGCCATTTTATAGGAAGTCTCATTATACCCACTTTATAGATCAGCTTTTTGAATGAGGCCTACTAATGATTTGACTAACCAATTTATCTTATACATATAGTATTAACTTTTAATAATATATATAAGATGTATTTTAAACCTTTTAAAATATTCTAGGTTTATCTTTTAATTTTTCCAAATTTAACTATTAAATTTAAAATTAAATTAAACCTTTAAAAATCGATTTAATTATCCTTTAATTAACAGTTAATTAAATTAATTAAATCTAGATATTTTAAACCTTTTAAAATATTTTAGGATTTATCCTTTAATTTTTTCAAAATTTAACCATTAAATTAAGATTAAATTAAATCCCTTGAATTATCTTTTAATTAAACAATTAATTAAATTAATTCAAACGTAGATAGGTTTCACAAATTAATCAAATTAATTTAAACCTATCTTAAACCCCTAATTTTTGAATTCAAACAAATGGGTTTAAGGTTATCCATTTAATTAAACAATCAAAGTTACCAAAAATAGAAAACCTCCCAAAACCCTAACCAAGAAAATCGAAAAAAAAGGGGGAAGGGGCTAGGGTTTCAAAAACCCTAAACCCCAAAATCGAAATTAGGCTAATTTTAGGAAAACTATTACAGCCATTCAACAAGAAAACAAACAAAAGCTATGATACCACTGAAAAGTTTTCTGCAAATCTATGAACTAAAACCCTAAGTTCACATGCAACCTAGATTGGATCTATATTTTCTTACTTTGAACATGTAACTAATTCCTAAAGGCCAAACAAAAATTAACTAAAAGAATAAATCAGAAAAACTAACCTTTAGTTGTTTCTTGCAAGCTAAGCAGCACATGTGTCCTGCCTCAAATGAGATCACGCCCATAAGCTAGGGAACTCGAAAAACCAGAGAGAGGGAGAAAAACCCTTAAAATTTCGTGGTCCTTATGGGGTAATGGGGCTCCCTATTTATAGCCTCAAGGGTTTAACAGATAAGCCTTACAGATAATCCTTATTCGAATTCAAACCGGATAAACCTTTTATCTTTAAATTCAAACCCTTATTTATCTATATATATAATTCGAAAATTATGGATATAAATATCCTAATTTTCGTTCTCCATAGATATACTATAATTATCTATTGCTCAACTATTGAACAATTACAAATCATCCCCTGCACCTTTAATTAATTCAATTAATTACCAAATTAATTCCAATTAATTCCAGATTAATTTCTAATTAATTAATGTAGTTTCTAATTAATATATTATCACCATAATATATTAATAAACTATTTATTTTATTCTATTGGTTTATTAATCACATAATAAATCAACCTTTCTCTCTCCCGGTTTTTCTGTTCAACCTCTAGCTATGAGGGCAACCCAAATGGACTTTGCTACTATCAATTAGGTAAATACAAATTATTAGTCATGGCTTAGACACCTAATCCAACAGTATTTCCAACTACGTGTATGATGCATATAAGAGAGTATTTCCAACTACGTGCCATGATTTTTTGCACTATCAGTGATTTTCCAGCTTATGCAAATTTGTCAGGATATAGTACAAAAGGAAGGAACACATGTCCATATTGTGAAAATAACACACGGTCGTTATGGTTGGATGACTTTAACAAACATGTATACATGGGACATCGACAATCGCTTACAAAGACCCACTTTTATCGTCGTAAAGGAAACTTGTTTGATGAAAAAACAGAGAAGAGAGGTATGACTAACCCAATGGATGGGAAAACCACTTTTTCCCGAGTTCAAAATTTAAACATTGTATTTGGATAATGCCAAAAAAATAATCAACCAACTAATTGGAAAAAGAGGTCTATCTTTTGGGAATTACCATACCGGGAAAGTTTAGAGATCCGCATTGCCTTGAGGTTATGCATATTGAGAAGAATGTTTGTCAAAGCATGATAGGATTGTTGTTAAACATTTTTGGGAAATCAAAGGATGGGCTCCCTGTTCGAAAGGACATGGTTAAGATGGGAATACGACCACAGCTTGCCCCCGTCGAAAGAGATGGAAAGCGCTTTTATCTACCACCAACTTGTTATATATTGTCTAAAGAAGAGAAAACAAAATTTTGTAAATGTCTTCATGGTGTGAAGGTTCCATTTGGTTATTCCGCAAACATCAAGAAATTGTTGTCGATGAAAGATCTAAATCTATTTCATATGAAGTCGCACGATTGTCATTTTCTAATCACACATATGATTCCCATTGCAATATGTGGAATACTACCGGTCGATATCCGTCACATAATCACAAAGTTATGCTTGTTTTCAGCATGATCCATTCAAAAGTTATTGATCCCGAAGTGTTGGATTTATGGCAACGTGATATTATCATCACTATATACTAACTTAAAATGTACTTTCCACCTTCTTTTTCTAATGTCATGGTTCACCTTTTTATCCCATATTGTAAGAGAAATAAAGGTTTGTGGTCTAGTATATCTGCGATACATGTGCCCATTCGAGAGATATATGTGTTTTTTAAAAGGGTATGTAAGGAATCGACATAGACCTGAGGGAAGTATTGTTCAAGGATATGCTTCAGAAGAGGTGGTTCAATTTTGTACAGACTATCTAAAAGGTGTTGCCACTACTGGGATTCCACAATGACGACATGAATGTAGACTACAAGGGATTGTATAGCTGGATTGAAAGCGATCATACCTGATCATGATGAATTCCACATAGCACATTTTACAGTATTACAACACATGACAGAGGTTGCTTCATACATTAATGACCACATATCAATATTACAGTCAAAACACAAAAAATAGGTCTAAAAATGGTTGGTTAAGGAGCAAATTAGAACATTTCCTGAACTGTTGAAAGAAAAAGTGAAAGAAAACTTAGGTAGAGAAAACCTTGATCCTTTAGTCAAACTATTAGGGAATGGTCCGCGAAACGTCGTATCAACTTACCAAAGCCATGACATTAACAGGTATACATTTTACACCGCTAAACCGCTAAACAAGATAGAAAGAGAACATTGCAAAATAGTGGAGCCACGTTAATAGCAGCATCAGTTGCATACTCTAACGTGAATCATGAGGCAAGGTCGATTATGGCGAAAGATTCATATTACGGAGTCATTAAGGAAATTTGGGAACTGAAATATGCTTCCTCAACTATAGTACCTCTATTCAAGTGTAAGTGGGTCAACAACAAAGGAGGTATTAAAGTTGACAAATATGGTTTCACACTTGTCAATCTTTCTAACATGGCTATGTATAATGTATCTGAGGTTCTGAACCATTTATTCTAGCCAAACAAGCCAACCATGCATTTTTTTGTTGACAACCCTGCGAATTCGAGTTGGCATATCGTCCTGCATGTTAAACGGCGTATACTTGGTGTTGAAAATGTTGTAGACGAGGAAGAATACGACCAATTTGATGAGCTATGTCCATTTTCTATTGGTATGCCATCTTCAAATGTGATTATTAATGATGCTACTTATTTAAGATCAGACCATAATGAAGGAGAAACTGTTTAATCTAAAAAAACATGAAGATAATATGTTATTTATTGAATTAGAAAAACATAAGAAAACAACTTGATTGTTATATTGACACAAAAGCAAATCGATGATACTATTTAATTATTTTACATATTAAATTACGAAGACATATGTTGCAGAAGATATTACATTTTATTCATTTGGTTTTCTTAAGTATATAAGTTTATCCATTTTGTTTTCTTAAATATATCCAGTGCTTTTCTTTTTGTTCTTTTAGATAATAATAATAATAATAATAATAATAATAATAATAATAATAATAATAATAATAATATTATTATTATTATTATTATTATTATTATTATGCTTTGTATTTTTTGGAAATGGCAATAGAATATAAAAAGAGAAAAAATGTACAACACCCACAGAGGAGACACCAAAAAAGCCTCTGTCTAAGTCTAAAACACCAACAAAAGGAGACACCAAAATCAAAGCCTCAATCTAAATCTTAAACACAGATAAAAGGAGAGAAATTCCACCTTGCCCAATTTAGATTCAGCCTGTTACCCCTATGCTTAATCCAGTTATAAACCTCCGCCTTTATTAGTTCCACCACAGTCGGAGATGAGATTTGAGCCTGCCCAAAGATTTTCTCATTGTGAGCCTTCCAAATGTGCCATAAGGTACCGTATACAACAGAAAGTAGCCTCCTTCTCCTTTTCGGACATCCACCCCAGTTTTCAGTGAAATGCAATAGCCCATCAACATTGTTTGACTCTTCCAGCCGGGCTTCACACCACTCGCCAATACTTTCCAAAACCTTTTTCGCAAAATTGCATCCCACAAGTAAATGATCACGATCCTCCAGATTATCTCCACAGAACACGCAGGAAGAAGATGGAATGTCTATTCCTCTTCTAACTAGCCCCGCACGCGTTGGGATACCACCTTTTTTAACCCTCCAAATGAAGCATAGAACTTTATATGGTACCTCTTTAAGCCATTTAATGTTGTCGCAGGCAAGATTGAGGGAGAGACATTTGTTAAATTCATCCCTGAAGGTGCTGACATAATATCTTCCATCCGGCGAAAGTTTGCATTTCCATTCCTCAGTGCCTTCCTCCTTCATGAAAATCTGGTGAAAACTCAGCCCAACCTGCTGCGAATCCTTTGCTAAACCTACAATGTTGTTCCAGACAACTACAATAACTTTGTTAGATAATTTATCAGGAGGTTTGCCCTCCATATTGTGAATTCCAACAACTGTTTTGCTCCATAAGGTTGTTGGTTCTTTCCGAAGTCTCCACCACCATTTGATTAGTAAGCCTGCATTAAGAGACTTTAACGAGCGCACTCCCAAACCGCCATTTTCTTTGGAAGAAACAATCTTATCCCATGCAACCCATGGAATCTTATGACTCTCCTCACTCCCGCCCCACAAGAATCTTCGTCGAATACCTTCTAACTGTTCAATAATCCCAGCCGGGGCTCTAAATAATGAGAGGTAGTAATTCGGTAGGCTGCCCAAAACAGCCCTAATCAAAGTAACTCTACCCCCAAACGACATCGAACGAGCCTTCCAAGACGAAAGTTTCGAGTTGAACCGATCTATAATGGGTTTCCAATGCTTCTTCAAGTTCATATTTGCACCAACGGGGACTCCAAGATATTTAAACGGAAAAACACCAACCTCACACCCAAGAATGATTGCACCCCTTTCAACATCTCTATCTATCACACCCGGTCCCATACACTTTAGACTTTGAAAAATTAACCTTCAAACCGGACACAATATGAAAACATCTAAGGATCCTCGCAAGGTTTTTCATATTTGTTTGAGACCATTCACCAACAAATAACGCGTCGTCGGCGTAAAGTAAGTGAGAGAGAGTAGGGTCGTTGTTCGGTAAGGTTATACCATTATATAAACCTTTTTCTTTTGCGGTAGAGAGAGCCACATTAAGCCCTTCCATAGCAATTATAAAGAGGAATGGGGATAAGGGGTTACCTTGTCGCACCCCCCTTTGAATGTTCAACTCACCCGTGGGGGAACCGTTAACAAGAACCGATGCTTTCGAGGTTTTTAAGCAACCATTAATCCACAAACACCACTTCTCACCAAACTCCATTTGGGTTAGAACGGAAATGAGATACCCCTAGTTGATCGAATCAAAGGCTTTATCAAAGTCTACTTTGAACAACAATAGTTTTTTTTGTTCCTTTTCACCCATGAGCACACCTCATTGATAATGAAAGGACCATCCAAGATGTTACGCCCTTCAACATACGCTGTTTGTTCTTCTCCTACAATGTCACCAATCACCCTTTTTAAACGAATTGCAAGAATTTTAGCAATAATCTTGTAGAGGCACCCAATTAGGCTAATTGGCCGATAGTCACTAAGATTGATCGGATCCTTAACCTTCGGGACTAATGTAACGAACGACGAGTTGCACCCCTTGTCTAAAGTGCCGAAAGCCTAAAAAAAGTGAACAAATTTCAGAATGTCCCCTTTTAACTCCTCCCAGAAGACTTTTATAAATTCAAAAGTGAATCCGTCCGGTCCCGGGGCTCGATCTCCACCACATTCCCATATTGCATTTTTAATTTCTTCCTCGGTAATAGGTGCTTCTAAGGATACGACTTGCGCAACACTGATGGTCTTGAACGCGGGGTTGATGAAAAGCGGCCTAGTCTTAAACGGCTCCTGGAATTTCTTCTTATAAAAGCAGAAAATTTCATTTTTCACCTCATAAACATTTTCTGTCCACCGTCCCCGAATTGACAGCCCATGAATTCTATGCCTACGATTTTTATTGTTAATAACACCATGGAAGAACCGTGAGTTCTCATCACCATCAATAGTCCAATGAACACGGGCATTTTGTTTTAAATCGAGAACCTTCAGTCGTTCAAGTTCCATCAATCTTTGTAAAGCCCCATTCCTCTTATTCCGTTCCTCAATAGTTAAGGCTGTTCTTTCCGATTTTAAATCCAAAGATTCAATCGTAGAGCGTAAGTTGGCTGCATCTAATTCTTCTTTCTGTCTAGAGTTATTTCACCACTTCCTTAGAGCTTTTTTAAGAGCCCTATGCTTCGCCGCAAGAAAAGCATCTGCAGTTCTGAACCCCCTAAATTCCGAAAGAGCAGTTTTTACTGTGGGCACAATATCGTCTTTATGCAACCATGTGTTGTAGAACTTGAAAGGAGGAGGCCCGTAATCAACCATGTGCGATATAAGAGTCACCGGACAATGGTCCGATAACTCCCGCGGGTGAGCCATAACTTTTGCGTTCGTGAATCTTGCCAAGAAGTTTGAGCACACCAAGAATCGATCGAGTTTACTTAATTTCGCCCCATCGTGACAAAAATACGTAAAGCAATGACCACCCATGTTAAAATCATGCAATCCCGCCATCAGTATAAAATTATTAAATCTAGCAGCACTTCTTGGACATAATACCGAATTCATCCTTTCTTCCGGTCGCCGCACCTCGTTAAAATCGCCAAACAATACCCACATACCATGGATAGTGGTTTTTAAATGAAGGAGTTTTGCCCACAGTCTTTGTTTTTCACCAGGGTCATGAGGACCATACACATTAACAAAGATTATATTTTCAGGAATACCTAGCCATTTTCCCACGATAGCGAGAAAGTGCCGATCCTTGATGACATCCAATTTACTGAATATAAGTTTATTCCATATACATATTAATCCGCCAGAGCAACCGACCGCGTTTACACCATCAGATTCAAACTCAACTGAATCCCAACATCCCTTCGCATCAATTTTGGAGTAATCGCACATCCAAGTTTCTTGAGCCCCAATGAAATTAACTCTGTGATTCACCTTCAATCTATTAACCCAACTGATTTTGCCCACATCCCCCATTCCCCTGATATTGATAGATAGGACATTCATTGGGCAACGTTGTCATCTCCACCCACCTCGCCTTCCTGTATCCTCACTACATCTTCCTTAACAATTGGAAATCCCAGTTCCGATCCAATTCTTACAGTGGCTTCGACTTCATCTTCCAGATCTTGTTGCAAATCACCATTAATGGGAGCCCCCACGCACGATTGATTAGGACAAGGATTCGATTTTAATTCGATGGATTCCGATCCCACGTGCTCACCGGTAGGAGAGGCGGAATTAGAAAAAGGGGAACAACACTTACCACCACTATCGGCACGCCTTCTTTTGAGCCTTCTTTCCTTTAGTCTTTTTTTAGTTAGCCCATCACCCATAGCAGTCGATTGGGCTATCGACGGAAATGGCCCAAAGCATCCAAGGGAAACCAAGTTTTCGATCGGCCCATTATTTTTATCATTCCGCTCAGTTCCCACGTGCCTTTTACCGTTATTATTATCATTAATGATTTCAGTCCTCCCAGAGGACGGTTCGTTTCCCTCAACGTTCACGCCTACGTTCGATGGCTGCACGTTTCCCAACGACTGCCATCGGAGAGACCTGCGCCGGTACATCGCCACGTTCGTCACACTCCAGATCATCTTCTCCATTCGCCCCAACATCATCAACTTTTTGAACGGAGGGAATGAATTCACCTTCTTCAGGATCGTCTACATTCATCCCCACCCATGTTTCAGAAATTCCGTCACTGTCATCTTCAATGTCGACGTCTATCTCTTCATCGGAGTGTTCATTTTTACGAAACGGGGACCAATCATCCACATACTCCACTACCCCAATCTTGAATGTTTTACCATTAGCAACAACATTTAACTCTTCATTAATCCATCTGCGTCTCAAAGTCATGATTCCCACTTTACCCATCGATAGGTCTCTGCGGAAGGAGATGTCGGCAAACTGGGCTACAATCCTCCCAAAGATCCCGACAATCTTAGAGAAATTCTCTGTATCCCATAATCGCAAAGGGAGTCCTATTATTTTCAACCACGCAATTCTTTCGAATCTGTTATCTACTTCATCACCATAATTGAACCATTTGAACCATTCTTCCCACTGACTTCTATCCTCCAGGTATTTTTTGGCATCCATCAAGGATCCGAACTCCAAGGCGATAAGCAATCCCCCCAGGTACTTGGTGGTAACACCAATTTTGTTGTAAACATGAAAGGCACCGATATGATAGAGACTATGTGCTTCCCCAATTAAAACAGACTTTTGCAGCCACTTTCCCATATAAGTATTTTCATTCAAGGAGACATCCATTCGAAGGTTTTGACCACCACTCTCCCCTACAAGTACTTCTGCGAATGATCTATCATCTCTTGTATGGTTTACATGATGCACACTATTGTTCCTTTGATTCACCGCCACATTTTCTTTGGGTTTTGACGGATACTGTCTACCGGGAATGACGGGATTGCGAGAGAATCTCGCAACGTTGACAGTAAGCGGGAGATTAAGATACCTTAGTTTTTGAAGCTGCTCCTCCAATCTTTCAACACTTGACACCCCTTTGAATCGAATGAACGCAAATAACTTTCCACTAGAATCCCTCTTAGTTGCGACATAAACATCCACTACCCGCCCAAATCTTCCAAAGAACTTTGCAACATCATCCCTACGTGATTTCTCCGGGAGTCCGGATACAAAGAACGTCGTGATTTCGCCTGAGATCTGCCTGCGACTTTTCACCTCCTGCCAGCCTTCATCCATAGTTGGGGTTGATTTTTTTTATCTCGTTGATACTTTTGGTGTCTATTTGATATGTTTCATAATTCAACTTGCCTTTATTTTTAACTATTGTTTCATACGCCAGAGGTAAGTGCCACCTACCGGAAGTTGTGTATACTATCATCACGGCTATTATTATGCTTGTATGTCTAGTGTTTTTCATATATTGGCTATAAATGAACCTATGCGATTTACCGAGAATAAACACGTACGAAAAAAATTAGTTTATAATGAATAAAATACCGCCTATTCCCCTACATAATATAATAAACCGGTTTTGGTTTTCGATGAAATATTTCTTTTGACCTTTGTTTTAATTGATTTAATGTTTGAACCACTCATGACTTTTGGATATATGTTTCACCCCCTTGATTATGAGCCATTTTTAAAATGAGTCCCTTTAATTTATATTCTTGTGTATAAATACCACCCTAATGCGAATATACAATTTTTTTTTCTTTTCAGAATCGGTCTTGTTTACCAATTATAGTCCTTCGCAATTTTTTCTTATTTTCTCACAAAAAATCTATTGTCTTTCAATTTGGGTGACGTTAGCCAATTTACTTTTGTATTAGAAAGTGCCGATAAAGTTGCTCCTCGTTAATAACATTTGTTGTTTTTCTTTATTTAATAGACTTGATTTAAAAAAATTTAATGGTTCAGCTATATATAATTGTTTCTTTATTACTTACAAGTAACAAAATGTCTTAGTAAGTTAAGTTAAAAAATATGTGTCATTAACATTAGATCATTGTTTTATATTTATTTTTCCCAAATTGCGCTTATTTCCCCAATAAAAATTATATTTTATATAATGAATTATGAGTAATTTAATGCGTATATATTGGTCCTTTGTTATTCGGCAAATTTATAAGTATAAAATAGTCATTTATTCGGATTCAAACAATTCATTCAGTACAAAAAAAAAAAAAAACAGTATATATATCAGCAACACTATATCTATTTAGATACCGTTACTCATTCAGCAACATGTATCAGTTCAGCACTTAATTTGGAAATAAAAGAAACAGTGCCTTAGTCAATATCCTATTAATTATTCAGATTACCACATTTTAAAATTTTACATTACCACAAAGGGCGGGTTAGTTTGTAGCAATCGCTCCTGGTTTCCCTCATAGTAGTAGCACACGATCGTAGTTCTGTTTAGAGTCATTGGCGCCGGCGAACATGCACTGCTATCGTTTTTGCAGCCGCCGCCACATCCATCACCGGTAGCTACCAGTAGGGCGGCATTCCAGCGTCGTAAGCCATAAGGGCCTTCTTTTTATGTCTATTGATTTTTTACATTACCGCCTTTTAATACATCTACAGTTGCATTGCGGCTAGAGCTTTTAAACAATGTGATTATCGACCTATTGTTATGTCCATTGATTAATCAAGCTGTCCAATTACGTCACTGTATAATTTACAATGTGATTATCGACTTTTGTCTCTAATATGTTTAGTATGCTGTGTATTTAGTTATATTAGCCTAGTCAATGAATTTCACCGCCATTCTAAAAAAATTAATAGTGTTGTGTCAAACCATATGTAGAAGGGTAAGTATTTAGTAACAATCACCCTTTTATGAAATTTCTCTCATTAATTGTTTAGTCAAGGAGAATAACAATGTATATATATTTATAGTGTTATGATAAGTGAATTAAGTCTCTTGTGCATATATGTGATTATATGGCAACCGATAAGAAACATATAATATTCAAGTGGCTTCTTGTTTATTTGACATAAAAATGCAATAAAAATAAGGGCAAATTTCATAAAAGACACTAACTTTTCAAAAAAAATCGATTTTGACACTGTGTTATTTTTTTTTTCAATTAAGTCACTAAGTTTTCAATTTTTTTCAATTAAGTCACTAGGTTTTCAATTTGGTTTCAATTTTGACCATTTTTTTTAGAACGGCGGCATAAGATTAAAACTAGCAAAACGCTAGGAAAAAATTACAGAGAAGTACTAATTACATTTGGATTAGACAACCAATCACTCCAAGAAATCCTAAGCTTACAAAACCTAGCGCAAACCCAAAGAAACGATTGAGATTGAATAAAATCCCACAAAGCCGCCTTATGAGGCTTAATGTTATCGAACACATACTTATTCCGAAAAGACCAAATCGCCCATCCCTAAGTATTACAAACCACCTCCAAACATACTTTAACATTTATATTCATCTGAAGATCATCGAACCAAGAATCCCAATCAGTTATAGAAGAACATATGGGAATATCTAGCTCCCACCATCTAGCCAGCAATCTCCAAAGATCAAGAGCCACCTCACAAGAAAAGAACAGATGATTGACCGTCTCCACATCCGTCATACAAACCGGACACAAAATAGAGTCCAAATTCATCCCTCTCCTATCCAAATTAACTTTGGAAGGCAGACGATTCAACCTCAGCTTCCACATAAAAACATTCACCTTAGCAGGGAGAACCCGATTCCACCTGGTCTTCATATTAGACACCTCCAATAACAAATTATCAATCAATCTCCTACCCGACGCCACCAGATAACCCCCACTGGATCTGGATCCCAAGCCCAACCATCCTCCTTATTCGTAATCACCACCTGATCCACTAACACCTTCAAGGCTCGAAACTGATCTAACTCGACACCACCACTTGGTAAATGACGCCAAAACGTGTCCCAATGGCGGAGATTCAATCTCTCCGCCACCCTGCAATTGTTATGTAAATCCAAAGCAAAGACACGATTAAACTTATCACGTAAACAAACATCACTGCACCAAAGATCATTCCAAAAGGAAGTATTTCTCCCATTTCCTACACGCCGCTTACACTTGGCTAACAAATCTACCCCTTTCTCTTTCAAAAGAGAAGTGGATTTTAAGATTTCTAGCCAAGGACTAAACCCCCTCTCCCTGCGACCTCGCATCCTACTCCACTCCACATCACCACCATGGATCGAATGAACTACCTTGGCCCACAAATCACCCCTTCTTGTTCTAAACCGCCAAATCCATTTAAACAATAAAGCAGAATTCAAACTACAAATACTCCCAACTCCCAAACCTCCTAACTCCATACTCGCCAAACACTTTCTCCAAGCAACCCATGTCATTTTCCTTTCCTCCAAATCGGCACCAATAAAGAAATTGTTCCTCATAGATTCCAAAACCTTTTCAACACCTACAGGAATACGATAAAGGGACAAATAATAAGTGGGCAAGCTACCCAAGACTGCCTATATGAGCGCCAGACGACCTCCAACTGATAACATACGCGCATGCCATGAAGAAAGGGTAAGTTTAAAATTTTTCACGATTTTATCCCAATTCTTAATACGCCCCATATTACAACCCACAGGAACCCCCCAAATAAGACATCTGGGTATCCGCAACTCCATACCCCAACATACTCACCATCTCCTGCATCTCATAATTCTCAACTCCAACTCCAAGAATCTTGCTCTTAGACACATTTATCTTCAAACCGGAAGTGACGTAAAACATCTCAGCACCCCAATCAGATTTCTAGCACACTGAACGTCCCAATCACAAAGAAAAATAACATCATCAGCGTACATCAAATGGGAAAGAACCAACCCATCATTGATCAAGGACACCCCTTTAATTAGATTACACTTCACCGCCTTCGAGACAATGGCATGAAGACCTTCCATGGCGATGATGAAGAGAAAAGGAGACAACGGATCTCCCTGTCTTAAACCCCTAGCCATTTCGAACTCATCAGTCGGAACACCATTTATAAGAACAGAAGCACGAACATTTGAAAAACACCCCTCAATCCATCTCCTCCACCGACAACCAAACCCCATCTCAGCCATAACCACATCCAAAAACTCCCAACGGAGCGAATCATAAGCTTTTTCAAAATCAACTTTAAACACAAAGAGCTTTCTATGATTACGCTTATACCAACCCATCACCTCATTAAGAATCATTGGACCATCCAGAATGAATCTGCCCTTCAGGAACGCAGACTGTTCCGGACTAATATACCCACCAATCACCAAACTAAGCCGATTAGCTAGAAGCTTGCCAATAATTTTATATTGACAACCAATTAGACTAATTGGTCTAAAATCAGCAACCCGTGTAGGCTCTTTCACCTTTGGAATCAAAGCTATAAAAGAAGAATTACACCCCTTCGGAAAGTATGAAGAATTGAAAAACTCCCTTACAAAATTGACAACATCATCCGCTACCAGATCCCAGAAGTGCCTAAAGAAAGCAAAAGAAAAACCATCAGGACCAACCCGGTAGTCAGCTGACATGGCATGATGACGTGTCAGTCTTTGATGATGCGACGCTGACGTGGCATGCTGACGTGGCACCCGAGTGTCAAAATTGAAACAAAATTGAAAACATAGTGACTTAAGTGGAAAAAATTGAAAACTTAGTGTTTTAATTGAAAAAAAATAACACAGTGTCAAAATCAAAAAAATTTTTTGGAAAGTTAGTGTCTTTTTTGGAATTTTTCCTACATTTTTTAAAATGATAAGTTTGTCTTTTTATGTTTTTAGAACGTATAAATATATTTTTTTACAAGTATAAATACGTATTTTTATATTTTTAGAAACATAGATACATTTTCATAAGTATAAATACATATTTTTATGTTGGTTTACGTTCGTTCGGTTAAAATTATAATACATTTTAGTTGTATAAATAAGTTTTTACGTCTTTAGAAGTATAAATACATATTTTTATGTTTTTAGAAATATAAATATATTATTATGTTGGTTTAAGTTCATTCGGTTAGAAGTATAATACATTTTAAGAAGTATAAATATGTTTTTTACGTCTTTAAAATATAAATACATATTATTATATTTTAGAAGTATAATACATTTTTAGAAGTATAAATACATTTTTTATGTCTTTAGAATAATAAATACGCTTTTTACGTCTTTAGAAGTATAAATACGTATATACTATATATATGTATGAAAATGTATGTATGCTTCTAAAAGTATAAAAATACGTCTTTATACTTGTAAAAAAATATATTTATACGTTCCAAAAACGTAAAAAGACGAATTTATCATTTAAAGAAATGTAGGAAAAATTCCAAAAAAGACACTAACTTTTCAAAAAAATAATAATTTTGACACTGTGTTATTTTTTTTTTCAATTAAAACACTAAGTTTTCAATTTTTTCCAATTAAGTCACTATGTTTTTAATTTTGTTTCAATTTTGACACCTGGGTGCCACGTCAGCATGTCACGTCAGCGTCGCATCATCAAAGACTGACATGTCATCATGCCACGTCAGCTGACTACCGGGTTGACCGGTCAAATGGTCCAAATTGAAACCAAATTGAAAACATAGTGACTTAATTGAAAAAAATTGAAACTTAGTGACTTAATTGAAAAAAAAATAACACAATGTCAAAATCGAAATTTTTTGAAAAGTTAGTGTCTTTTATAAAATTTACCCTAAAAATAATTTGGGAACTTGAACAACAAAGAATAGATAAATTTAAAGTATAGATTACAAAATATAAAAATCAACAGTTTTATTCATACAACAACAGACACATTAAGAAGATAAATACATGTGGTGGTAAATTTATGAAAGTGTGGTAGCAAATACCAAGATACTTTTAGAATATAAGTGTACGATTATTATTAACTTTATATTGATTTTGATATTTATAATGAATACGGTCTGAATATATATTTGTAGGCACCCAACAATGAAGAAGCCAACAAAGAAAAAGAGAAGCGTCACTTTGATAAGGGAAAAGTCTAAAGAAAAAAATTACAAAGTTTGCATGTTGATTTTTGATCATAATAATCAACATATTGGAGACACTCAAACTAATGGAGTTAACTTATTAATGGAAAGATAGTTAGTTACACGTTACCGTTAAGTTCTGTTAGCTGTTAGATGTTAGTTAGTTAGTTACTGTTAGAGGGTTAGTGATGTCATTGTACATATATATATATATATATATATATATATATATATATATATATATATATATATATATATATATATATATATATATATATATATATATATATATATATATATATATATATATATATATATATATATATAGCATTGTAATTAGCTTTCATTTTCTAATTCAATACATAGAAAACATTCTGCATTCGTCTCTCTCAATTCTTCAATATTGTATCAGAGCAATCTTCCAATCGCGTTTGATTTTCAATCCGTTCAATTCCGATTTCATCTTCGATCTTTATTCCATTGATCTTCGATCCATTCGATTTCATTCTATGATCTTGATTTCATCTTTTGATCTCGATTTTGTCATTTTCTTCTTATTCAATTCAAGTATCAATTCAATTTCTTCGTTCTTCAATAAAAAATGGCGACACCTGAGTCAACTAATCAGAATTCTGAATCTAGCAACGATCCTTATTTCTTACATCATTCATGCAGTCCTGGAACTGTTCTTGTTTCTCAAATTCTCACTGGAGTCGTGCCATGACCATTGCATTATCCGTGAAAAACAAATTGGATTTCATTGATGGAACCATTACTCAACCACCTGCAACTGAAGCTAATCGTTTTAAATCATGGACACGAAACAATAACATCATGATTTCATGGATCCTCAATTCCATTTCGAAAGAAATATCGGCCTCAGTGATATATCTCAAGACTGCAAAGGATATGTGGAAGGAACTCAAGGAGAGATTCCAACAAAGCAATGGTCCACGTATATTCCAAAATTAAACGAGAAATTATGAACATCACTCAAGGGACTAATACTATAAGTGCCTATTTCACTAAACTCAAAGTTTTATGGGAAGAATTAGCCAATTATGATGTTCACTGTACATCCGGTCTATGTGTTTGTGGTGGAGCTAAAGAAGTAGAACAAACTATGACGTTTTTAATGGGATTAAATGATGATTTTACTCAAATTCGAGGTCAAGTTTTACTTATGGATCCAATTCTAACAGTAAACCGTATTTTCTCACTAATCATTCAAGATGAACGACAAAGAAGTATCACTCTCAATCAAACACCATAAGCAACAATGGCGTTCAATATTAGAGATGGAAGTGCCGATAATAATAATAAATCCAAACCGTATAATTCCAATTACAAAGGATTTAAGAAGAATCAGGTTGTATGCAGTCACTGCAAGAAAGGAGGTCATACTCAAGAAAAGTGTTACACGTTACATGGTTTTCCACCAGGTTTCAAATTCACGAATAATAAAGATAATCGAACCAAGTCGGTCACCACTTTTAATCCTGATTCTCAAGGAAATACTAATACATCTGGAATGAATAAAGCTATCACATATTTAACAGATGCTCAATGTCAACAGTTTATAGCCATGCTTTCAGGAAAGTTAGCTTCATCTAATGCAGTCACTATGTCACATGATTTCAAACCAGGTGATTACTACATCTTAAACTCATCTTCTGGAACTTTTATTTCAAATTTTTGGATTATTGATTCCGGAGCAACACGACATATATGCAATGATCGAACCATGTTTAAAGATAAACAAAAGGTTTATAACCCACGAGTGAAATTGCCTAATCAGATGCTTATTCAAGTTCATCTTATAGGCAATATACAACTCAATGATCATTTAATTCTAAAGGATGTTCTACATGTACCAGAATTTGAGTTGAATATCATTTCAGTTTCATTTTTAACTCAAGATAAGTGTACTATCGTTGGTCTTTATTATGATCATGCCATTATACAGCAGATGAACAACAGGATGATTGGCAATGGTAGTGTGAAAGAAGGATTGTACGTATTGGATCGTGATTCGACTACTGTCTCCATCAACCAGGTCTCTTTACAACAATGGCACCAAAGATTTGGTCATCCCTCTAATAAGAAACTCAAACTACTTAGTTATGAGTTGTTATTACATAAAGGGATTGATAAACATGTTTGTTTGATTTGTCCTTTAGCCAAACAAAAACGATCTGCATTTGTATCCCATAACAATTTTGCTAGAAAACCCTTTCATTTGATTCATTGTGATATATGGGGTCCTTAATAAATTGATTCTTATCAAGGACATCGTTATTTCGTCACAATCGTTGATGATTATTCGAGATTTACCTGGATATACTTGATATGACACAAATCAGAAGTTCAAAATGTCATACCAAAGTTTTTTGGTATGGTTGAAAATCAATTTGATGCAAAAATTAAGACGTTTAGGTCTGATAATGCAAAAGAATTGCAGTTTCTTGATTTTTTCAACACAAAAGGAGTACTTCATCAATTTTCTTGTGTTTAGACACCACAACAAAATGCTGTAGTTGAAAGAAAACACCAACATTTACTAAATGTTGCTCGTGCCTTATTCTTTCAATCTAAAATCCCAACCGAGTATTGGACAGAATGTGTATTATGTGCTACTTTCTTGATAAATCGAACACCTTCAAAGATTCTCCAACATGTTTCTCCGTTTGAAAAACTTTATGGTAAACCACCTGATTATGCCATTTTTCGATCCTTTGGATGTCTTGCATTTGCATCTACTTTAAAAGCTTCAAAAACAAAGTTTGATCCACGAGCTTCAACTTGTGTTTTCATTGGATATCATGTTGGCATGAAAGGATATAAACTCCTTGATTTACTTAGCAAAAAAGTATTTGTTTCTAGAGATGTTATTTTTCATGAAGACATTTTTCCCTTTACTCATTCTGATCATACACACCCCATAAATCCTTTCGATTGTTTTGTCCTACCTATCATTGATCACAATACTCCTGACAATGATTCATATGTGATTACTCATCCTATCATGGCGGATCCACCACCTCCTATTCCCATTGATCCACCCATTTCTAATTCAAATAGACCTGTCAGAAATCGTTCTAAACCTTCTTACCTACAAGATTACCATTTTCAGCTATTACAAAATACTCCTATTTCACAAACAAAATCCAAATATACCATTTCTGATGTTATTTCATATGACAAACTTTCTTCAGCCTACAAAACCTATACCATTTCGATATCTGCTCAACATGAACCTAAGTCGTATTCTGAAGCTATAAAAGTTACCGAATGGCAACAAGCGATCGATGAACTCACTGCACTAGATGTTAATCATACATGGGATATTGTATCTTTACGACCTAATCGAAAGTCATTGGGTTGTAAATGGGTTTTTAAAATCAAAAGAAAGGTAGATGGCACGATTGAAAGGCACAAGGCCAGATTAGTTGCTAAAGGATTTAATCAACTTGAAGGTATTGATTTTCTAGACACTTATTCACCTGTGGCAAAGTTAGTAACTGTAAAGATGATGCTTGCTATTGCTGCTCAACAGAATTGGCCTTTCATACAACTCGATGTAAACAATGCGTTCTTAAATGGTGACTTAGACGAAGATGTTTATATGGATATTCCTAAAGGCTATCAAGTTTCAATACAATCTTCTTCTTCCACTCCTATGGTCTGCAAGTTAAAGAAGTCTTTATATGGACTTCGTCAAGCGTCCAGACAATGGTACTCAACGTTTTCTTCTTTTCTAATTACGCAAGGATTCATTCAATCTAAGGCTGATTATTCCTTATTCTATAAAGGAACTAGTTCATCTTATGTTGCATTACTAGTTACGTTGATGATATAGTCATTACTGGAGCTTCTATTGAAGGCATTCATCTTCTTAAACAAAGCTTGAGTTCTGAATTCAAACTAAAGGACTTGGGAAATCTCAAGTTATTTCTGGGTCTCGAAATTGCTAGATCCAAAAATGGAATTTTCCTTTGCCAACGAAAATATGCTTTGGATTTACTTGAAGACACTGGTTTTCTAGCTTCTAAACCAGTTACATATCCCATGGATCGTAAGCTAAAGACATATAACTTTCATGGTGAACCTGTATCTGATCCGTTACAATATCGACGTCTAACTGGAAGGCTTTTATACTTAACTATTACCAAACCTGATATAGCCTACGCGGTCAATCGATTAAGTCAATATGTAACTAATCCTAAGCAACCACATTTACAGGCTGCTCATCACCTTTTGCGATTTATCAAACAAAATCCAGGTCAAGGTCTCTTCTTTTCAACAACTAAGTCACTAAATTTAAAAGCCTTTAGTGACTCTGATTGGGCAGGTTGCATTGATACAAGACATTCAGTTACTGGATTCTGTATCTTCCTAGGAGAATCTTTAATCTCATGGAAGTCTAAGAAACAAACGATTGTATCTCGATCTTCTACAGAGGCAGAATATCGTGCCATTGCTGCTACTACCAGTGAAATCATTTGGCTTAGACATCTTTTGAATGACTTTGGTTTCAAGTCTTCTTCCTCTTCATTAATCTTTTGTGATAATGCTTCTGCTATTCAATTAGCTACTAACCCCACATTTCATGAACGCACTAGACACATAGAGTTGGACTAACACTTTATTCGTGATAAAGTCATTGAAAAGAATATTTGTTTGATGCCGATTCGTACTCACTCCCAACTAGCTGACATTTTAACCAAACCATTGCCAAGATCTAAGATTTCACCGATTATTTCCAAGATGGTCCTTCAAACAATCTTTATGGATCCATCTTGAGGGGGATAATGGAGTTAATTTATTAACGGAAAGATAGTTAGTTACACGTTACCGTTAAGTTCTGTTAGCTGTTAGATGTTAGTTAGTTAGTTACTGTTAGAGGGTTAGTGATGTCATTGTACATATATATTGCATTGTAATTAGTTACTGTTAGAGGGTTAGAGGGTTACTGTTAGAGGGTTAGTGATGTCATTGTACACACACACACACACACACACACATATATATATATATATATATATATATATATATATATATATATATATATATATATATATATATATATGTGTGTGTGTGTATGTGTGTGTGTGTGTGTGGACTGTGAGTTGCTGCGACCATCATATGCGGAGCATCAAGCAATTGCCGCAACAAAAGGTCACCCATCTGAAAATGGGGTTTTACATGGGATACCTCTCAAAGAAAATCATTTAAAGGTATCTGTACGAAAGGTCTATGAATCTTATAAAGTGTTCCCTCTTCTTGTACAGTCGAAAGAAGCATATAACTTGGAGACTGCACTTTATAGTTTTATTCAGTGGTCGAGAAATTCAATTGCTCTAATTAAGGTAAATATAAATTACTTTCCATATTTTGATTTTTAGTAGCATCTGATGACATTAAAATGTAACAATTACCAAACCTTCGGTCCAGGCCAACTGTGAAAAAAGATTAAAGCCCTCCCTATACACCGGCACCGGCACCGGCACCGGCACCGGCACCGGCACCGGCACCGGCACCGGCACCGGCACCGGCACCGGCACCGGAACCGGAACCGGCATCGACACCGGCATCGACACCAATAGCGAAACCATCTTCGACATCGACCATGACTGCCATAATCCTGGTGATCAGGTTGTAGCTTAAACTTATTGTTGTAGTTTAATTTATTGTCAATGTGTAAAAGTTATTAATGATTAAATGATTTTTAATGTAGACACAACTAAAAAGAAAAAATCATGAGACCTAGAGTTTACCATCTAAGAAGCCGGTACGTAAATTTGTGATAAAGGAAGGCCGACGATCAGCTTATTGTATACAAATTTTATGACCACGAAATTGAATTTCTGATTCATGTTAGAAGAGAACCGGGGATGTTTGGAGATGCAAGGTATGAAGTGGCAATTTATGTAGATATGATTAAAGACCTTATGACAAACAAGACACTCGATATTGATTCAATTTTTTTTCTTTCAAATGTAAGTATGTTAACATTTACATTACTAATATTTCATATTAGTTTACCTTTATAATATATGTTATTCTTTTTTTTAGGATGCTACATCCGATGTTACCATCAGATAATAAATATGCTTTTATTGACCCAAAAAATCACATCTTTGCAATGTGGATTCGATGTGGATTTGCAAACTAATAGTGTCGCAAAAATGTTTGTAGACATGATGTGCTTTCATCAGGAAAAAGATATTTTTCTAGCACCGTATTTGCAAGGGTATCATATTTTGGAAATTTTATTGTTATAAGATTTATATGTTTATCGATAATATACGTTAATATGTTAGATATTACCCGGTTATACTTTATGTTAATTTTAATTTTCCCACGTTAACGTATGGGCTACATTTTGGATTCATGTCAAAGTTTCAAGACGCTGGAAGACTACGATGTTGTAAAACATGTGGAAGAGTATGAAATTTCCTATTTTTGTATTTCAGGTCATTCTTTTTTTACAGATTTTAAGAATACATTATTGCTTCTTTTTTAGAGCTGTCGCAACGATTAATAAGTGTTAGAAAACAATAGGATCACAAAACACAAGAACAAGGATTTACACACAAAAAAGTTGATATATTATCTCACATAGAGATATAACTTTTGCTATATCGATACCTTACAATAAACCCTAGCCACTATATTTATACATGATAAAACTACATATCAGGTGTATCCCTAAGTTTCAGGGATAACTCCAATTATAACAAGATAAGCATAGAAACACGTATAATTACTAAGTATACAAAATTAACATCTTCACGCTGCCACTGAAGACCAGGCGTTGTGTAACGCTTGGTAGCGTGTGGAACTTTGTCACTCATCATATTCCATCAACTTATCAGCCAAACAATCTCCCCCAATCTGATGATGTCAAAACTTCTAACAGAATGTGGATCTTCCAAGGGAAGCAACATACTCAGCCTCACATAAAATTTCAGGCTTGATCCACCTGTATTCATCAACGTATAGGGTTATCTTTTCTTCAACTTGTGAGACAGCAGATAATGAAAACCTTCTACACTCTCAGCCTTTATACAATCACATTGAAGATGGAACAGATGGCTAATAGAAACATGTGGAAAATAGCTGGTTCACATAAAGCACATATTCCCATTGCTATCTTCATAGAACATCCCATGCCAAAGATCTCTAATCAGCCTGAGAGGCTTTGGAACTACACCAGTAGGAGGAATGCTATTGATGTCTTTTGTCCCAAGAGGAAGCAGATGCTGATGGATATCAGTGTTCCTGGGTCTTCTCCTTTGTGTAGGCTAACACTGAAGACTAGGAGCTAAGTACCGCTTGGCGGCGTGTGGAACTTTGCCACTTATCAGGATTCCATCGGCTTATCAGCCCAACAATAATAGTTCGACATCACTTGCAATGACTTGGATGATCGCCAAGGTAACGGATCATGTCAGATTATATATATATATATATATATATATATATATATATATATATATATATATATATATATATATATATATATATATATAGTTAGGTTCTTTAAAACTGATAATTATTTTATGACTGTGCGGACCAATCAGAATTTAGAAAAAAATTAGGTTTCGTAATTACAGGAATCGATTACCAGATTTATAGGATTTTATTTATTTAAATTTAATTGAATTATATGTCAATTACTATTATGTCCCTTTCCGGATTGAAATTTTGGTCCATGTTTAATTATAATGTTACACAATATTTACCAAGTTACATTTGATCTTAGTTATATATATATATATATATATATATATATATATATATATATATATATATATATATATATATATATATAACACCCTCGTGTATTTTTTTAGTGCAACCAACAAAAGTCGAATTGGGAGTGCGGTTATTATGTTCGTGTCTGGATGTATGAATTCGTGTTGTACCGACAACAAGGATTTCCAAGAGTACACTTTTTTTTTTTTTTGCGTTTTGTTAACTAAAAGTTAATTTTTATTAAATAAATGTTTTTAATTACTTTGCATCTAGAACTTATGGAACGACATAAAACTATTTTGGGACACGGTGTTGGAGGATTTTGTTGAGTTGTGGATGACATCTTTTGTGAAGAACTATTTGAAGTGAAGTCATGTTTCAAGGTAAGTTGTTATTATATACATAAAACTTATACTATGCATATGTTATCTTTATTATCTAATCGTTAGTATTTTGTTGCTTAATAGTTAGATTAATATTATTCTTGTTTCACAGCTTGTTTGCAATGTGTTCTCTTGGTTTATCAACTAAGGTGACCTCAAGGGCTATACAAAAGAGGAGATTTAGATATGGAAACATAGAAACAAATGTAATTAATTTTTGTTGAACATAATATTATATTTTAGTGAATTTGTCTCATATTACTGTGCAATATTAAAGTATTAACATTTTGCTATTGTTGGTATATATTGCTATTTGTTTATGTTATATATTACTATGTTTATTGTGGTGTGGGAGTGTGATATGTGAGGTGTGTTGGTTATATGGTTTGATGGTTATATGGTTTGTTGCTTAAAGTGATATGATATAGTTGTTTCAAGTGTATCCTTTCATTGTATTCCATTAATAATATCCTATTATTCTATTATTAATATCGTATAATATTGATAGAATAGAATACGGTTCAAAAAACCCATATCTTATTACATAACAACCGTACCCTATAAACCTATAATATTTGATAGAATATGGTTAACCAATCGTATCTGATTACATAAACAACCGTACCCCATTACATAATGATAATTTGAAATAGAGCACACCCCAAACCCGTTTCTTATTGCATCCAATTCGAATAGAATAGAATACGGTTGTTTAACTGTATCCTATCACATTTTACAATAGGACACACCCCCATAATAACAATGATGTTTATCCATGTTATATTTAAAAAAAACAACTGTATCCTATTGTGAGTTTTCTAGTACTATTACCTAATTTAGTTTTAGAATAATTGGTAATATGTAGTTTTGGCTAGCCCACATCAAACCCATCTCAAGGATCATGTGGGGTTAATTGTAGAATATTAGAGATATTTTAAACGTATTAATCTGTTTTATGGAATTACCTTACCAATTAGGCTCTCTGTAGGACACAATTTTGTTTAACAAGTATTCATTAAACATGTATTGTTTTTGGGTTTAGAGTGTCTGATAAACTTTATTCTTATATAAAAAAAAGCGTTTAAGATTTTATATGAGAAAAATCATACTTCTAAGAGAGCACACCCACCGACATTAGGGATCATTTCCATTATTATTGACAATCTTGGCTTATTTCAAAGCTAATTAATTGTGTAAAGTATTAAATATTTATATGATAAAGACTATCATGCTTGGATGAGTATACTGTTATTCTTGTAGCAAAAGTTAGAATTTCAACTTAAGGCAATGGTGTATTATTAAAAATAAATTAAGATAGCTTTTGATGTACGGTAATCAAAGAGAGAATGAAATGAAGCATTATGTCAATTAAAAATAGCATGTTTGGTTTCTCAAAAGAATGAGTTGGAGTTTTAATTTTTTAAAATCTTCGAACGTGTTTGTTTATTTGAACGAAGAATGACATTATTGTTAATAGATTATGTATTGGTTTGACTATCAATATGATGAAAAAAAATATATTAGCTCTATTTCATCTCTCTTGATTCTTAATGTGATTGAGTTGAATGTTTAAGTTTTTGAAATCTTGCAACGTGTTTGTTTATGTGAACGAATAATGACATTATTATTAATATATGTTATCTATTGGTTTGATTTGCCAACATGATACTCAAATAAGTATTAGCTTTGGTTCATCGTTCTTCAATTATAAATTTACTAGACGAATGCCCGCGCGTTGCGCAGGGAAAAAATTAGTTAGAATACAAACAAATATATGTTATTTTTTCCCAAATTAAAAAAATTATATAGAAAAATATTTTCATTATTTTTAATTATATGATAATAAATACATGTGTAATAAATTTGGAAGACAACGAATTTTAATAATTTTAATGAATAAATACAATGTATCAAATAAAAATCAAATTAATATGGTTTAAGATAAAGAATTATCTCAAACCACATAAGTTTGGTAGTCTACCAACAGTTTGTGTTTGGATAAAGTTTTTGTAAAATTTCAAATTTAATTCTACTTTTATCTATTTTAAAATCAATTTAAAGATTGTGTATTTGTTCATGTTTTGAATTTCAAATATTTAATTTAAATTAATAGTATGCTCTTTTCTAAATAATTGAAATAAATTAATTGTATTATATAAGAGAAAGATAAAATGTCATATGTGTAAGTGAAACAATATGAGATAAAGAAAAAAAACTTCAAATTAATGTGGTAAAAAATAAATCATTTATCTTGAACCATATTGATTTGAATGACTTCATGTATAATAAAAAGTAAATATATTTAGAATACTCGAAGTATATTTATTGAATGACCTTTGAAAAAATTAGAAATCGTCATTTTTTACCAATGATATTGCATAATAAATAAAAGTTCAAAATTGCATTATTCAATACAATGCATGCGATTTTGTGAAACTTGATGAACGAATCCATATCTCATCTCGGATTGACTTGCTAAATATTTAAAGCTCAACTTCATTAAAAATAATAAAATTTTAATTATATATTTCCTTGAACTTTACTATTTGGAAATGTTTCCAACAATAAAAAAAATATATAATGATCTGTATAATTATTTTAATTTGAGGGAGACCTTTATTTATAGAATAAAAATGCTTCTTGGGTTGGTTTATCATGAAGATGTGGGATCAAAATTTTCTTCACAATGTGTTATTTTGTGTCATTTTCTTATCCCACATCGCTTAAGAACACAAATGAAGAGAAATCAAAATCTATAAGTAAAGAGACTAATATATTTCTCATCCCACATAGCTTAAGATACAAATTTCAAGGGAAAGAAAACATCTATAAGTAGAGTGACTAAAATCATTTCTTTAATATCTTTGTTCTTTTGTGTTTTTGATTATAACAAATTAAGAATCGGTTCCAACATTCCAGAAACCTTTGGTTTCAGTTTTAAGACCATTTTCCTAAAATTTTGACGGGTACTCATCGATGTCCACTATGATACGATTTTTTCTAATAAATTCAAATTAATGTGGTATATGATAAAAATTGATTAAATAACATCTATTATAATATTTATATAAATAAAAATTTTGAACTTTAAACGATTACCTTTTAGAAGTTTCATGTGCATAAATCTTATGAAAGCAAAATAAAATGTTTAAAACATTATCATCACACATTGAACTATGGCACACGACTTACTATGAACTTGCAACTCAATTGATTTTTTAATAGTTTTTAACTCTTTTAAATATTCATCTTTTAGTTTAAATGATTTTTGAAGTTAAAAAAATAGGATAATTGTTGAAACTTTGAGATAAAAACGCTAATTAACAATAGACTTTGAAAACAATGGTACGCTAAAGATTCATAAGAGAACCTAAACAGCGGTACCATATAAGGGAAAATTAAAGGTTATATACGTGCAACACAATATCGTTGTCACTATTTTACAACATACTTTAAACTTATAACCTAGCAAGTTTTCAAAAGTTTTTTTTTGCAATATTCATCTTCATTTTGAGTTTTAATATTTTTGGAAACTAAAACCTATAAATAGAAGCCTTTATCACTTTGAGAAAACATGTTTGTACGATAATATGATATTTAATTAATATTATTCTTTGAAAGTCATATTATGATCAATATTAATGTTAAACCATATTGTTTTGAATAATCTCCTTTATAATATATGGTTAAAGGGTTAACAATTGGAAATTTGTACGTATATACATATTGGTGAATTGAAAAATGTTTACACCGGTGTCACTTTTTACAAACGACGTACTATAAACTTCTAATCTAGTCAAGTTTTTAAAAGTTTTAAGTAATTTTAAAATCTATACGTATATACATCTTGGTGAATCGGAAAATGTTTACACCGGTGTCACTTTTTAAAAACGACATACTATAACTTCCAACCTAGTCAAAATTTTAAATGTTTTAGTAATTTTAATTTTTGAGTTTCAATACTTTTTATAGTTGAAACTAAATAGTAAATTTTTTAAAACTTGCGATAAAAGCATGTTTTATGCTAAAATGATCAATAACTAATAATAGACTTGAAAGATCAAGTTTGATGGAGAAAGGAAGCAAATGCATTGTATTATATAAGAGAAAGATAAATGATCATATATGTATGTGAAGCAATGTGGGATAAAGGAAAAAACTTCAAATTAAAAAGGAAGTTGAAAGGTTGGGGGTTTCAAATGAATGTGGTGATAGGAAAAATGCTTCTATTATAAGATATATAGATTTGTTTTCATTTGAAACTATTAAAACCTTTCAACTTTCCACTAATTAATTACAATCATTCAAAAGCTTTTTACTACTATATTATTAATATGTAGTAGTCAATTTAATATGGTATAATTTATGGGTATCAAATGATGGTAGTTAAATAGCTTTTAAGTTATTTAAGTTAATCAATTAAGTACTTAATTCAATGTTTATATTTTAATAATAATAAATTTCAAATTACTATATAAAGATTAACCATTTAAGTAAACGCGCAGACACACATAAATCACATACAAATTTGGAGAAAACAATATAGAAAGTAGCAATTAAGAGCTTAACAATTTTTGCGTTGGTTTAAGGTTTTTCGCAATATTTCAATATAAGTTAAGATATTAAAACTTTTAGTTTTTACATTTGTTACATATTATTTGAGTATCTTAATAGTTTTCATACAATAAAAGTCATCTAAATAAAAATGGTTCAACATGGTCATCATACTTGCACCATATTTAATTGAAACTTCCAAAACCCTCCAACTTTTAACTAATTAATCACAACCATTTAAGAGTTTTTGGGCTTACATATTATTATGAGTATTAAGTAATCAATTTAGCACAATATAATTTATGAGTGTCAAATGATGGTAGCTGAATAAGTTTTAACTTATTTAATGGATTCAACCAAGCACTTAAAGAAAAGTTATTTTAATTAATTATAATTTTCAAATTACTATATAAAGGTCAACCATTTGAGTAAACACACATATTATCACATACAAAATTCGAAGAAAAACAAATATAAAGCAACAACATTAAAGCTTAACAACTTTTTTATTGGTTTAATGTTTTTTGATATTAAATTATAAACTCATTCATATTAGTTTGTGTTTTTCTATTATGTTCTTAGCATTTTAGAATTGATGTGTCTGAAACGTTCACATGTTAACGGTGAATTTCATGTAGATGAGTAAAGAGTTGAGTCAACTACAATATAAAAACCCATATAACAAAAAACACAGATATCTATAATGAAGCTTAAAGAATAGTATGCAACAAAATAATACAATATATGTGTATATATAACAACTGACAATCATAAAATTGTAACAAATAGAAAAGAATTTATTTGTGTTTCTCAAGTAGTTCTATGTATCAACAAATGTAAACACTCCAAGAATATGTTAATTTAAAGCAATAAACAAATACATGTAGGATTATAAAAATTATAAATAATGTACTAAACGAATTTACAATGTGTTTATATCAACTTTTGGCGTAAGATTAAGTATATAATCTTAAAACTCATGAACGCTTAAATTAAGACGTTATGTTTTAATTACACTATCCATATATAATGCAAAATTATTATTGGATGTGCCATTGATTTTTTTAAATTAACATGTTGATACCATTATAATTATTTAAAATATATGATTATGATATTGTGTTTGAGATTTATGATTGAAATTTTATAACTGATACATGATGTATATTGTGATAAATACTTATAATTAATCATTTATATTTATATTAGATCTATTGTTTCGGATTCTTATATGATATGCCAATATTTTTTTACCAAACATTGTTATTCCTACGCAACGCACGTGTATACGTCTAGTATCTTATAAAAGAAACACATATACTTACACCACATTAGTTTGAAACTCCCATGACTTTTCAAATTTCTTCTAATAATGACTACAATTTGATTAATTAATATGAGATAAGTGTAAATAAAATAAATATTCTAAACTTAATTCTTCAACTTTCAACTTAACATACTTAATTTATTGGTTTAAAATAGATGTAAAAGATTATATTTTTATGCTACAACATCATAATTATTAATATAATAAATTTGATCTAAAAATTATGCTAATTTCAAAACGTATATCGAAATGTTGAATAAACATGAAACAATTGTCCGCACACTACTTTTTCAAATAGTTAGAAACTTCAAATAAAATGTTAAACGTAAAACCTAAATCGAAATGTCACACTAATAATAAAAATTTGACCAAAAATATTTTTATAATAATTAATATATATATATATATATAAGTGGTAGTGATTTTATCACTTAAAAATAATAATAGTTATAAATAACATAAAATTAAAAAATATATTAAGTTGCCTTCAAAACAATAGTGACATTTGAAATAGTAATAATGATCAAAATATTTATATCAATATCAATATCTATATCTATATCTATATCTATATCTATATCTATATCTATATAACTCTTTTAATAGAGGCCATTCATGAATGTGGATCAAGATAACTAAAATACTTGCACCATATTGATTTGAAACTCCCAAGACTTTTCAACTTATATTATTTAATGTCTTTGGTGTTTTGGTTATATAAGAACATCATTTTCCATGCTTGGTTACTCTTAAGAACATCATTTCTCATGCTTGGTTTCTCTTGATTCTTTTTTCTCTTTTCAATTTATTTTTGTAGAATGTGTGGAAGTTTAGTACAAGGTTGTAGTCATCTTATTTTTAAAACGAAAAATTCAATGATGATCTTCTTTGGTATATCAAATATTTGAATGTTTCAACTTTTCCAATGGTTTTAAACATGGTGATGCGCCTCTACGAATCTCCCACGACCGCTTTTGAGGAATCTGCGTTGATGAAAGAAAGCAAGTTAGTATGCTTAGAGAATTTGAGTATTTTAAACATGAATAAGAATCTTATTTTCCATGGTTAGTTAGTATCATTTGTTTTTCTTATGTTTCCAAATCAATATCTATATAACTTTAATGTAGAGTGGGTCACAATGTTGGAGTTTATAGTCATATATGATGTGTAAGAAAAAAAAGTTATCATGAAATACATATTGGGATACGATCTTCAATTCTATCAAACATTTAAAGGACACAAATATACGTTTGGTGTAAACTACGGTGATGTTTTGTATTAAAAGTAAATTGATATTGTGTTTTTATAAATACACGATAAACTAAGAAATTTTCTTTGTATTGTTTTTTTATCAATACATGATAGAACACTCTAAATTTTTGACCCACTAAATGAATTAACCGCACATTGTTGAAATGATTTTAGGCAAGATGTGCGATTGAAATTTAAGTATTTCACATGTTATTGTAGAAGAATCAACGATTTGAAAAATTGTGGTATCTATTCCACTTTTCAAGTTACTTTTTGGTTTAAAGTCAATAATTGGTTTGGAGTTTCTTTTTTCATATTATATATATATATATATATATATATATATAATAATAATAATAATATTAATAAAAGCAAAAATACATACACCATATTGATTTGAAACTCATGACTTTTCAAATTCTTTCTAAAAATGATAATAAATTGATAAATTAATACTATATATGTGATTTGAAACTTAAATAACTCTTCATATTTCTTAAATTATTATAATTTACTAAAATTTTTTTGTATTCCTCTTATTTATTCATGTTGTTGCTATATAAGTAGATTTTCTTTCTCATAAAAACATTCATGTATTTCACGTGTTTGCGATTAAAATATGAAAAGCGAAAGAATTAACGTATGTTGATTTTATATATTTTTGAAATTGTTTTTAGTTTTTTCTTTGAAATTGTTTTTACATTCTTTGTATGATTTAGAAGTGTTTGATATATTTTTTTAATACAAATATTAAAATAGTTATTTTACTACTTTTTGTTATTAAAAGTTTATAGTATTGAATTTTTTTTCATAATATTTGTTATTCCAAAGATTGTGACATATACAATCATGAAGCTGTTTATATAAAATTTCTATAATTTTGGAGGGTTTGACGTGGTTTATGAATATAATTGTTTTAATAGATCTTTTGATGCTTTTATGTTATTATTATTTCATACTTTTTTGTTGTTCATTGGATTTTGATATGAAAAATCATGAAATAATTTCTACTAATTTTGTGTATTGTATATGAGTGCTTGGTTGTTATAATAGATATTTTGTTAATTTCATGTTATTTAAAATTGTAGTATTTATTATTCATAGACACATTTATTATTATTCATAGAAATTCAAATTTATTTTTATAGTATTTGTTATTCATTAGATTGTGATATCTAAAATGACACATAGACACATAGACACACACACATACACATACACACACACACACACACACACACACACATATATATATATATATATATATATATATATATATATATATATATATATATATATATATATATATATATATATATATATATATATATATATATATATAAAGATTTGTATATTAATTTGACAATCAATAAATAAAGAAAATGTGATGTTTTAATTATATTCCTTATTGGCAAACAAAAAGCACAAATAATATTTAAACAATAATTCTTTGTAACTAAAATTTTTTTACGTATGTTAACTGATTACCAATAAGTCTAAAAAAATTAATAATAAAGATTACAACTATACTATAAATTCCTTATCTTAATTTTACCATTATCAGATAAAAATTTCTTATTGTTTATTTATTATGATATTAATTAACTATTTATTTATTTATTTTTTGATATATTTAGAACGAATATATTGATATATGATACTTTTTATTGATATAATGACTTAGATATTTTTTTAACAAAATATACATGATATTATTTTACCTACACAATTTTGTTCCTACGCAACGCACGAGGATTCATCTAGTATCTTATAATAGAGGCATATTTCAAAGCACCACATTCAATTGAAACTCCCATGTCTTTTCATATTTCTATTGATTTTCTGAATTTCTTTTAATACTTCAATATTGATTTAAAACTCTCATGACTTTTCAATTTCTTTCTAATAATGATTATAAATTGGTGAATTAATGTTAAATAAGTGATTTGAAACCTAAATAACTCTTCATATTTCTTCAATTAATATCATTTACTAAAAACTTTTTGTATTCCTTTCATTTATTCATGTTGTTACTAAATAAGTATATTTTCTTTCTCATAAAAACATTCATGTCTTTCAAGTGTTTGTGATCAAAATATGAAGAGCAGAATAAATGAGAAAATACACCAAACGTATCTTGATTTTATATAATTGTTTTTAGTTTTTTTTCATCAAATTGTTTCTACATTCTTTGTATGATTTAAGAGTGTTTGATGTATTTTTTAATACAAATAGTAAAATAGTTATTTTAGTACTTTTTGTTTTTAAAAGTTGTAGTATTTAATTTTTTTCATAGTATTTGTTTATCCAAGGATTGTGACATATAAAATCATGAAGTTATTTATACAAAATTTATATGATTTTGGACGGTTTGACGTGGTTATGAATATAAATGTTTTAATAGATCTTTCGATGTTTTTATATTATTATTTATTACATAATTTTTGTTGGTCGTTAGATTTTGATATGTAAAATCATGAAATAGTTTCTAAGAATTTTGTGTATTGTATAGGAGTGTTTGGTTGTTATAATAGATTTTTCGATATTTCATGTTATTAAAAATTGTAGTATTTATTTTTATACTATTTGTTATTCATTAGATTGAGATATCTAAAA